>JAQGBJ010003210.1:0-13413 GCA_034698345.1 Sphaeridia pumilis
GGAAATTGAATTGCGGCGCCCCCTCCCAGAAAGTGAAGCATGAGGAATGACAAGCCTGCTGAATATATGCTGTCAATATCTTATGATTAAATGTATGAAATGTTAGAAACTTCATGTAGAAAATTCACGTATGGTAGTTTTTAAATTTGGAATCATTTTTTAATTAAAGAACTTTTGACTTTATAAAGGAAAATACTTGTAAGCTTCGAAAAATATTTACTAAAGTTTGTAAGCTTTTAAACCTTTTGAACGTTTTAGTTCTCGTAACCATGCATGCGTACAAGTGTAGCAAACCCAAAAATGTAACTGATCCACGAATTTTGTTTTTCTTGACACCAAAATGTTTGGTTTCACCCTCCGACTTACTGAGACTGAGAGGTCATTTGATCCCTTATATGTTCTACATGTAAACTGATACACTTTTGCTCATGTATTTTCTTTTTGAAGTCGACTCGTGTATATATTTTATCATCAACAAGCTTATATTTATAGATATAATTCTCGTTTGTTTATGTTATGTACTTTGGTATAAGCTGGACTTTTACATGGAGATGAATCCCAAAATCATGTCATTTAATCCTGTAAACAAACAGTATGGAATCAAGTTATTGACAACTGACACGTGACGTACGTGAATAATGGCCAAGTGGTTGGGTTCGTATACAACAGTTTTGTAAGATTCTGCATAACAAAAGAGTGTATAATATTCCTGCAATTCAAATTGTATTCTAATCCACTATTACGTGATCCATTATATCATCATCATCATCTTTTGTTTGCCAATTTGCAAAATATTCTTCTGCTGCTGGAGAGTCTAAAAGAAATTAGTGTTTTTACGGTATGTAAAGACTTGAAGGTAATCTATCGCTAAACACTACAAGTTGTTCAAATTCTGTTTCTTGGTCGACACACTGTACAGCGAGACTTCAGCTCAGGCTTTGAGGAACTGAACTGGCTAATTGAGCTTCTGTTCCTATATGAATTAAATATTTCTGGTACATATTTAAATCAAGATTTACTTTAATGCTCAGGCTAATTAGACGATAAGCTGTTCATCCAATCCCCTCGTCTGTTCAAGCCATGATTTCAAGCCAGCTTGTGCTGCCTTCAAAGTTCCAGTCCTTCCTTGGCTCTCGGACAGTAACAGTCAACATTTTCTATAGACTTCCAGTGACCAGAAGTTTTGTCAGTGAAGAATAATAATAAAGTTCTTCTACGCCATTTCAGCTGTGACAGTTTCAGAAAACCCTTCAACTTGCATCCCTGTGACGTCTTCAAAATGGAGTAAGTTCAATTTTATAAACTAGTAAAATTTCTACATCTGCTGAGATCTTTGTGAATCTTCAAATTAATATTCCCGCCATTTACACTTGACCTGTTTTCTCTTGTTTGCAGAAGCAGCTTCAACGACTCGACGGCCACGGACACGATCGTCGCCAAACGTGAACCTCCGACAGCTTCCAAAGCGATCCGCAAGTCTGGCAAGAAGTCCTCAGCGTCCAAGAAGAATAAGTCTGGTGGGCGGAGCGCAGGCGGCGGCAGAATCATGGGTTCATCTCAAGGGTCACAGGGCGAGGGCGGGACCAATAAGAAGAAGAAGCCGCGAAAAGAAGCTTTCTCCATGTACATCTACAAGGTGCTCAAGCAAGTGCATCCCGACAAGGGCATCACGACGTCTTCGATGCAGATCATGAACTCGATGATTATCGACTTGATGGAAAGGTGAGCAGATCTTCCCGTGCTATTTCTTATATTATTTGGAAAGAGCAAATGAATACATGTAAAACGATGGACAAGCCACTAATTTTTGTGCCTTTTGTTTTGCAGAATCTCTGCGGAATCCGCCAAACTCTTGATGCTTAACAAGAAGAGCACTTTGGGCGCGCGCGACATTCAAACTGCTTGCAAACTGGTCATTCGAGGGGAACTGGCGAGCCATGCTGTTTCTGAAGGAACCAAGGCCATTGCGACCTACGACCGAAACAAGGAAAAGTGAATAAGTGTGATTAATGTGACATGTATACATGTATATTTATTTTTAATGTGACTTGGCAGCGTATACACATTATCAACTACTATAAGGAATGACAAGTTTAGGTTAATTCACGATCGACTCTGATCAAACTATGACGTATAATGAATTCAGCAACATATGGACGTGGAATTAACATTTTTGAAATTCAAATTTGAGGATATATACATTGTGCGTTTGGAATATGTACACTAACTAACTAAAATGAAATTAAATGGGATTTTGACCTTTGTTCTTCCTTTACTAGGTTTTGATTTACTAATTAGCAGGTAATCAGTAAAAAGGATAGAAGATTCACATTCATGAAGGCTAAAAGTAGATATAATTCATTACATATGAGGTTTATGATTCAAGGAAGAGGTTGGAAAATCATAATCATAGTTGAAATTTCAAGTAGTAGCTATAAAACTAGCTTCCAGGCTTTTAGAACACCAACAGAAGGGCGAATAAGAATGCAGCGGTATTTATATTTACAATCATTCAATCATCTATAAAGCCTAGAACACACGATACTGGAGGCGGTAAATATTATTAGGGCTTCACGAGATTGATATTTACGTTCTCAGCGCCATCTATGAACGTCGAACTCAAGATTTCCGATTTAAAACCGCAGCAATATGCTGTATTAACAGGGTACAATTCCAACTCCAACTAAGGCTACACACTAAATTGGTGGGCCTTGAAGAGGATGAACTGATATATTTATCATGGAGTTGTCATTGACGTAATTATAACTTCACCCAAGTATAAACAATACTCAAAACACTAGCTTAATAGTGCAATTTTTGTTGGATTTGTTTCATTAATATCAATGTTACGCATAGAAACTATCAGGAAAACGAATCAATAAAATATCAAGTCCGAACACTTCTTGCATTTGAAGGGCTTTCCGCCTGTATGAGTTACTCATGCTGCATTTTGGAACACTTATTTCGAAAATGGGTTATACTTTAGTATCTAACCTACAGCCTGTAAAAAAGACCTTATCTAACCTACGCTGGCATTAGCAGTGGCTAACTAACCTACGCGGCCTACCTTTTCAGATTCCCACGAGCATTTGTGGCATAGCCGCAGTGTTCGCATTTGAAGGGTTTTTCTCCGGTGTGGGATTCTACATGTAGTTTCATAAGCGCAGCCGTTTTGCTGGTGTGGGCACAATACTTGCATTTAAAAGACCTTTCGTCGCTGTGAATGCGGAGGTGAGTTTTCAAGCTTGAAGGTAGCTTGGCGGTAAAACTGCACAAATTACACTTGAATGGCCTTTCATTAGTATGAGAAGCCAAGTGGACTTTCAAGTTTGTGTAACAGTATGTGCCGTATTCGCATTGCTTACATTTATACGGGGTTTCGCCAGTGTGGATGAGAGTGTGCCTTCTCATATGCGAAAGTTGCTTACTGGAATAATTGCAAAGTTCGCATTTGAATGGTCGTTCGTCAGAATGGGTGCTTTTATGCCTTCGTAAAGACGTGCCATGTTTGCAAGTAAAGTCACATTGATCACACTTGAAGGGTTTCTCTTCGGAGTGAACCACCATGTGGGTTTTCAGGTCCCAAGCGAGGATGCCCTTGTAGTCACAAAGCTGGCATTTAAAGTTTTCTTGAAGCGTATGAATGCGGATGTGCCTCTTGAAGGACCCAATACGTTTGGTGGTGAAACTGCAAAATTCGCACTTGAATAGTTTGTCACTATCTCTGCTATGAGCCTGCATGTGTTCTTTAAGATGTGCTTTCTCTTTAAATTTTGCACTACAAACTTGGCAATTGAAACGTCTTCCCGCGTTAGTATGACGAACACGAAAATGTCTGTTCAGATTGCTAGAAGTCTTGCACGAAAAGTCGCAAGAATTACACTTGTACGGTTTCTCATCGCTGTGGACCTTTAGGTGACTTTTCAGTTCTCCGATGGACTTGAAGGCGGAACTGCACTTGTCACACTTGAATTTCTTGAGCTTCAACTGCTGTTTAAACTTGTCAGTGCACGTGTTGCATGTGTACGGTCGCTCGCCGGTGGGAAGGTGTTTAGACAGTTCAGAGTTGGTGGTATGAAGAGAGTTGCTGACCTGCTTCAAGCAGTTGACACATTCTAACATGTCGCTAGACACTTTCGGACGTTGTGACTGAGGTTGTTTCGGCTTGGAAGATCCATTTCTGTTTCACCAAGAAATTGTCTTAAATTCAGTTTTTCTTATGTGGCAAATGTTATTTTTTTAAATGGGTTCTAACCTTGTAGAATTTCCTTTAAACCTTGCAACACTATTACAATTGTTGTTGGCTTTGTGACGCAAGAAAGCTTTTGGTGTGCGAATGTAACAATCGCATTTGCAGCAACGGAACCAACGGCTCTCCCAGCCCATTGTTTATTTCACTTTCTTGCGGGTTTGGCAGCCTGTAAAAATACAAAAATTGTGATTTACTGTAAAAGTTGAAAATCAAAACACTGTCACAAAGACAAGCTGTTTAGTAGTACCTGTGAGACCTTTGCAGCAATTTCTAGCTACAATATTTAACACTTCACGCCAACCGAATCGAATCTGTCCAAGAAATGTCGGGCTATGAGCCGCAGTCATAAAACTCTTCTTCTAACACAGAGAGAGTTGAAGTTTAGGTTGCATCCGATATTTAAAAATAGATTTCATCCCAAATGAGTGGTCCGATTCCTCCTGCTTATTTCCGAATGCTAACCGTTGTTGACTTGTCGGTGGGATTTAGCTCCATCTGTTTTACAGAGAGAGAACAAAAGCTTTATTGATTCAAGTTTCAAGGGATCTTTTGATGTAACAATGCTTCCAGTGTCTTATCAAAGATTCAAGGACCGGTCCCTTCAGTGCCCTTTGAAATTGGAGATTTAGAAGACTTTACAACTCTCGCACTTGTAGGCAGGCATTTCGAAAGAAGCCAATCCAAAATTGCAAGAAAATGATTTTTTTCGCATATACTCATCATATGTCATAGGATCATGACGTATATATATAAATATTAATTTCAACAGTTCAACCCCATATCGATTGATGACCATTTAATCAAAATTCGGCATTATTTATGCACGAGAATATGACTACGCTACTGCTAATCATTTCATGAGATCAACGACAGATTTACTCAAATCTGTATTGTGCCTTGATAAAACTTTGACAAGCTAAAATATTTACTTCCCCTCTCTTGATACCACTTTATCAAAACGTTTGATGATTAACTGGCTTCAGCTTGCAGGATGATAATAAACCCTAAAGGTGACAAGCGAACAACATGTGACTATCAAACTCACAAAGAAACTCATGTCCTGCCGGTAAACCACAAGCCACAACTCATATTTTTGTGTGAGTAAATAATAACTACAAATACAAAATACATGGATAAATTTTGCGGGTCCGCCTTTTGGGTACTATATTTATATACTAACGAAACTTTCTTCCAAAAACATAATTCAAGGGAATTTTAACTCCTCTTTTGTTTCTCAAGGACTGGGACCTGACCTGGAACTCAAAAACGCCTGACCTGACCCCATGCTTCCAGAAGACAGTTTTGATCTGGACGCCATGCATTTTCTACTGGATTTTCTTTATCCTGGATCTCGACCCCATTTGCAACAGCTCGTCCAACTCCATCAGAAACTATGGATACTCCAAAATTCCTTCTAGTCAAAGACCAAAGGTTCATTACAACGGTCTGAACCTGGGAAAACTTCTGATTTTGGTTTTGCTCGTGGTACTTCAAATAGCACGCCTGAGCGAAACTCTCGTTTTACAACTCGATGGATACGCCGTTTATGGTGTGGACACGTATACACCAATCATTCAACTGTTCACATACGTGAGGCCTATAGACATTTTGCAAAGTTACTTCATAAACAACGTGTTTAAATCCATCAAGGTTTGCTTCAGGTCCTGGCTGCAGTGGCAGTAATAATTGCCAAAAACCAAGGGATTTTAGCCCTTAACCTGCAGTTTGCCTTCTGGGTTCTGTCAGCGCTAGCGGGATTTTTTCCATTCAGAACAGCGGTTCTGGAAGCTCTACGAAGTTCTTCATTTTGGGTAATAAAAACATAAATTTCCCCAGGGTTATTAAACGTTTCTTGATTGTAAAATGTTTTCAGAATGACACGGAAACTCTGATAATCTTGGGTCTCATCGAATATCCATTGATTATCGGCCAGCTCCTGCTCAATTGTTGGGCGGATGTGGACGTCAGTCAAGAAGCAGAGACTTCGAAGCGATACGTAAGCTGTAATTTTAAAAATGTCTCTTTATATTTTACAAATAATACTTTACACTTGCAGAAACCATGCCCTCGAAAATGGTCATCAAGTCTAAGTAAACTGCTCTTCTGGTGGTTTGATCCCTTAACGTGGAAAGGTTTCAGAAATCCACTGGAGCTAAAAGACCTTTGGAAGCTGGACACTGAAAATGACACCACGACAATAGTAGGCCAATTCGCAGCAGCTTGGCGGAAGCGCGCGCTCCGCGCGCGCAGCGCCGCCAAGCCTGGAACTTCGATATTTGTGGGCGTCGTTCCTGTGCTCTTCAGCGCTTTTGGATGGACTTTTTGTGCAGGAGGCTTCCTAAAAGCTGTGCTCAGCTTGTTGGCCTTTGTGTCTCCGCAAGTTTTGAAGTAAGACTAACGCTGAGAAGTTGAAAAAGCGCAAGCGGTTTCTTGTGACCTGTTCTTCCATTTATACAGAGAAATTTAGTTTACTCATAGATTTTGTGAACAACCCCAGCGACCAAGCTTGGAAAGGCTACGTGTACGCCGTAGCACTTTTTGTCACTTCGGTGGTGTTTTCCCTGCTGAACGCGCATTACTTGTACATGATGTACTCGTTGAATCTGAGGGTCAAAGCGGCGCTTGTGAGCGCCATCTACAGAAAAGCCTTGGTTATTTCGAACATGACGAGAAAAGGTGATACATTTTGGCGTTTTAGAGATAACCAGCTATCTTGATTTGAAAATGTTATATTCTGGGGCTATTACAGAGTCAACCATCGGTGAAATTGTCAACTTGATGAGCGTCGACGTTCAAAAAGTATTGGATGTTTTGCCTTACTTGCACATGATATGGTCTTCGCCCTTGCAAATCGGCTTGGCGTTGTATTTCCTTTGGCAGATTTTGGGTGAGCGAGCCTTATAGTATTTTGAAGATTGTTTTTTTTTGAAACACACTTGTGTTTATAATTCGATAACGTGACCAAAACAGGACCTTCGGTTTTGGCGGGAGTCGGTGTTATCGTGATTATTATCCCACTCAATGGTATCATGGGCGGATATGTCCGAAGGATTCAAGTGGAGCAGATGAAGAATAAGGATGAGAGGGTTAAGACCATTGCAGAAATTTTGGGGGGAATCAAGGTTGGTGTATGATTCACAGCATTAAGCCCTTTGGATGCTTAAACAAAAAACAAACTGATTAAATACATATGTTGAATTGCCCATAGATTCTCAAACTCTATGGCTGGGAGCCATCGTTTCAAAAACGGGTTCTCAACACAAGGGAAAAGGAAATCAAAAGCTTGTATGATTTGGCGTACTTGAATTCGTTCAACGATTTTCTTTGGATCTGTTCCCAGTTCATGGTAAGTTTGCAAGCTTTTTTTGAATGTGCAGTTCCTCATGAAGTCCTGAGAAGTCTTTGAGGAATTGCTCAAGAGTTTCTTAGGAGCTGAGGACTTGTTCAGGACTTGCTCAGAAGTTGCTGAGGATTTGCGGAAGATTTGCTCAGGACTCAATTGATGCTGAGGAACTCCCGAAAAAATCGTTAGCAGAACTTCAACGTGTTCAAATTCATAACTTTGCTTCAGGTCGCTCTTGCAACCTTTGGAACCTACGTGTTCGTCGATGACTCGAATATATTGGACGCCCAAACGGCATTCGTCTCTATGGCCCTTTTACAAGTTATGACTCAGCCACTGACAGCGTTTCCAATGGTTGTCATTTGGTCTGTTCAGGTAAGTTACTCTATAGTTGTTTCATTCTGATTTTTATTTGAAAGCTACAAACATGTACAGCATTTTACAATAAATAGGCAGCAGTTAGTCTGAAGCGTATCAACAAGTTTATGAACGCTGAAGAAATGGACCTCGAAGCTATTCGCCATGATTTGCCCGAAGGTATGTATTTTCTTACTTCTTGAACTTGAAAACAATGGGTGCTGGACCATCAAAAGTGTCATTTAAAAATTTGTTTACAAATTTTTGTAGGCAAAGACCATCCAATATTTTGCCACGATGCTTATTTCTCCTGGGAAAGCCCCAAGGGCGCTGAAGTCCTCAAAAACCTAAATCTTCGGATACCCAAGAACTCGCTGACCGCCATTGTTGGAACTGTAGGCTCCGGCAAGTCTTCGTTGTTGTCAGCCTTATTGGGAGAGTTGTACAAGACAAATGGTTTGGTGAATGTCAGAGTAAGTTTGAAAATTTCTGGTACCTCAGCCCACAGGGTCAAAGTAGTCAGAAAATATTTCATCTTGAATACAGGGGTCAATCAGCTACGTTTCTCAACAAGCCTGGATTCAGAACGCGACCTTGAAATCCAACGTCCTGTTCGGCAAGTCCTACGATCCGATGAGCTACGACAAAATAATTGCTGCTTGCTGTCTCTTGCCAGATTTGGAAGTCTTGCCCGGTAGAGATGGAGTTGAAATTGGTGAAAAGGTGAAACAACATTCGTGGAATAGATTTCTGAAATACAGTTTACGAACGTATATACACAAACGATTTTGATACAGGGAATCAACCTGAGCGGAGGTCAGAAACAGCGCGTTTCGATCGCGCGCGCTGCCTATAGCAACAGTGACCTGTACCTTTTGGACGACCCGCTGAGCGCCGTTGATCCACATGTTGGACGACATATCTTCGACAAGGTCATAGGGCCACAAGGAATACTGAAGCGAAAGACAAGGGTTCTGGTGACCCATTCCCTGACGTTCCTACCGCAAGCGGATAATATCATTGTTATGAAAGATGGCGAAATCAGTGAAGTTGGCCAGTACCACGAGCTCCTTGAGAATAAAGTTAGTCTTGAAGAATCATCAAGTTATGCTATAAATTGAAGGGTTTATCCCACCTTCTTGAACTTTTTTACAGGGCGAATTCGCTCAACTAGTCGCCACGTACAGTTCAGACGAACAAACGCAAGAGGGCGCCGATGATGGAGGGCCAGAGGACAGCAGCTCATCGAAACCAGTCTTTTACGTTGGAGACGGCGACAGCGTGTCAGAAAAAGAAGTCTCTGACGTCATCACTCCTGAACAGCGTTTGAAGAAGCGGTTGTCTCGTCAGGTATTTTGAAGTGCAAAGTGTCCAATTCAAAGCTGAATTTTCTGTATATATTTTGAAGCTGATTTCCTCAGATGAGTACCACCGGAACCACTCAGCAAGAACTTCAGAAGCTGATTCATGACGAGACTTCAGAGACCAAAGGAGTGTCCTGGCGGATTTACTTTGAATTTTTCAAGGCAGGCGGTTGGAACCGGTGTCTTCCGGCGCTCTTCATGTACTTCATGTACCAAGGTTCGATTGAGTATCCATTGAACAGATTGAATTTAGGTGAATTCATGTAATTTTCAAACCAACGAATTCCTAGGCTTCGAACTGAGTGCCAACTTCTGGCTTAACATATGGACTGCAGAACCAATCGTCAATGGTACCCAAGCGAATAGAGAAACGAACCTCGGCATTTACGCTGGGTTGGGTCTTGGGCAATGTAAGTGATAATTGTAAACTCTCATAGTATTCATCAGGCGGTAATTTTGAAATTCCTGTATCGATGATTTTCAGGCCTGACCTTCTTCACTGCTACTTTAGTCTCATGCCTTGCACTGGTCCGTTCTTCCTCAGCCTTCCACGACACAATGCTCCATCGAATACTTCGAGCTCCAATGTCCTTCTTCGACACGACTCCGGCTGGTCGCATCCTCAACAGGTTTTCCAGAGACTTGGATATACTGGACAACACAATCTCCTATTATATTCGCACCTGGTTGACACTCTCTACTTCGGTGCTTGGGACCATTGTTGTCATCATGTACACGACGCCCATTTTCGGCGTGGTCCTTCTACCTCTGGCTGCCTTCTATTACGTTATTCAGGTGAGTTCCTTGTTTCTCGAGTCTGGAGGCTAAAACTTGACGCTGGAATTTCTTATATTCCTTCAGAGATTCTATATCCCGACATCAAGACAACTGAAACGTCTCGAGTCGGTGACAAGGTCGCCAATATTTTCCCACTTTGAAGAAACCCTTGCTGGGGCCGCAACCATTCGCGCTTACGGAGCTCAAGCGCGCTTCGTCGAAGAGTCTGACGAGAAGCTGAATACCAACCAGATTTGCTTATACCCTTCTATCGTCTCGGCAAGGTGAAGTTGAAGAAATTGTATATAAAGCATTTCAAGCTTTTGAAACTGACTTTTGTGGATAGATGGCTCGGCGTTCGACTTGAATTCATCGGGAACTTGATAATCCTCTTCGCTTCGATATTCGCGGCGTTATCGAGAGACGTTCTGAGTCCAGGTCTGGTCGGCCTTTCAATTTCCTATGCACTTCAGGTCAACTCGCTTTTGGGATATGTGATTCGATTTGCTTGTGACATTGAAGCCAATATTGTCGCCGCTGAGCGTATTCAAGAGTATGCAGTTTGTCCTCAGGTGTGTCCTTGAAACTCTTGTTTTAAACTGCATAAATAATAGAAAACTTCAGTGAAATTATTGACGTCTTCAGGAAGCTCCATGGAAGGCATTGGCGCGAAGTCCTCCCAAGACATGGCCCGCCTATGGATCTCTTCGGTTCAAAAACTACTCGACTCGGTACCGCCAAGGGCTGGAATTGGTACTTAAGGATGTTTCTCTTCTCATTGAGCCTGGTGAAAAGGTATACCTTTGCAAAAATAACCATGTAAAAATATGGAACTGGAAAGACTTGAAATTGTTCAACTTCAGGTTGGAATAGTCGGAAGAACTGGGGCTGGGAAGTCCTCCTTAACATTGGCGTTGTTCCGCATCATTGAAGCAACGAAAGGCTCCATTGAAATCGACGGCGAGGACCTCAGCCACCTTGGTCTTCATGATATCCGGTCGAGACTTACCATAATTCCACAGGATCCAGTTCTCTTCTCAGGCTCCATGAGGTTCAATCTCGATCCTTTCAAACATTATTCGGATGCTGCAGTTTGGAAGGCTTTGGAGTCGGCCAACTTGAAGAAGTTTGTTGCAAAGCTGCCTGGGAAATTGGGATTCGTTATCGCTGAAGGTGGTAGCAATTTGAGGTATTTGGACAACTGGAATATCAAAGGTTAGACTGTTGAATCTTCAGTGTATACAGAGAAATTTTGCGTTTCCAGTGTCGGTCAAAAACAACTTGTTTGCCTTGCGAGGGCCCTGTTGCGAGGTTCAAAGATTTTGATTCTGGACGAAGCGACAGCTTCAGTGGACCTTGAAACGGATGACTTGATTCAAAAGACTATTCGGGTGGAGTTTGAGAATTCGACTATCATTACAATTGCTCATAGGATCAATACAATCATGGACTATACCAGGTGTTTATAATATGATTAACCTGGGGCTGTTAGATACATACTGGATTTTAATGGAGGTTCTTGGGGTTTTTAGAATTGTGGTGTTTGAATCCGGCCGAATCGCTGAGACTGGGACGCCGGAAGAGCTGTTGAAGGACAAAAATTCCATTTTCTGTTCAATGGCAAGTGAAGCCGGCATATCGGGAGGAAAATCATAATCTTCAATCTATTGGGGATTTAATGGTTATTGAATTAAAGTTTTTGGCGCAAACATGATATGTCTTGAATTATAATTTGTCATTAGCAGCATCGGAAAAATTATGGTTGCTTCAGGGGCATACTATCTGGTGCCGAACCATCGAGTAAACTTTTGGCGCGAGAAAATCGCGTTCGAGTTGCACTGCTGGTTGTTGGGCATAAAAGTTCCAACTCTTCACAGTGAATCAACACGTGCGTGCTATTTTCGTGTTGTTTTGATTTCAGTCGCAGAAGTTTTGAGATTTTTTAACGTGTTGATGACATTTGAGTCAATTTTTTTTAAATTTTGATGATTGATTAGAGTAACATTAACAGCACTAACGTTATTTAAAGCTTTCAAAATTGTTGGGGCTTGTATAGTGAGATGCTGGAAAAGCTAGATTTGCAGTCAGAAACAAATGACTTGGATTTCGTAATTTTGTACGGGTCACAGCTTGGACAAGCCAAATCTATTGCTGAAAATCTAGTGTCAAGTGCTGAAACGTATGGATTGAAGTCAAAGGAGATTTCGCTGAATGATGTAACGGATCCGGTAAGTAATAAGGGCACACTGTCTTATTTTGCTTATGTACATAACTTGATGGATCTTGTGATTGTAGCCCGTTTTATCATCTGGTGGATGGAGTTGATCATTGTTTTAAAGTTTGTTTTGTCTTGCAGGAATCACTAGTCAGAATTGAAAAGCCTGTTGTCGTCGTCACGTCTACAACTGGGGACGGAGATCCTCCTGAAAACGCCGACAAGTTCTGGAGGAAAATACGACGAAAGACTTTGAGTGCCACAACTTTGTTGGGACTTCGATATACGATTCTTGGTACGCCTGCTCACATAATTATTTTGTCGTTTAAGGGCATTTTTGGGTTACAGTTGAAGAGTAATCGCTTATATATTCGTTTTTCATTTGTAGGTTTGGGAGACACAAACTATAACAACTTTTGCAATTGCGGAAAGACTGTTCACGAGCGACTTCAAGATTTGGGTGCTACCTTGTTTTACAGTCCTGGTTGGGCTGATGACGCCGTAGGGTGAGTTCTAGATTTGGACATATGCGACCTTCAACACGAACAGTCAGCTGTTAACTAACGCTTTTGTGATAGATGTGATAACTTAATTTGACATATCTTAGAATTGAATTGGTTGTTGACGACTGGATACAAGGACTTTGGCCTGCATTGAAGCGGGCGTGCGGACCACCTAAAGTTGTTTCCCTTGCTTCAAGTGCATCACCAAAGCCGGAAGTTGTTGGCGAGGTTGAGCCAATAAAGCGAAATAGTCAGTCATAAAAACTTGATAGAAAGAGATTTATTAGCAGTCATGGTATTAATGGTTTTGTAATTGTTTTAGTTTCCACCATGGTAAAAACCGAAAACCTTGAGCCTCCACCACCGGGGGAATCTCCCGTTAAAGTTGCTCTGTCAGTCCCAGCTCTACCGGCCCTCTCGTTAGATGTCAGCATTGACAAATCTCCTCCAACTGAAACCATTCCGTTCGACGCTCTTCAACCTGCTGCTCCATACCCGTTAATTGATGGATCGCCATTTTGGGCGGACATTACCAATGTAGAGGTGCTTACTAAACCTGGTTCTTTGAAAACTACCCTGGAGTTGACTTTGGCTTTTGAAGA
>JAQGBJ010003211.1:0-13412 GCA_034698345.1 Sphaeridia pumilis
AAAATTTATCAACTCCCTCACTACCTCCATTCGTCTTCTTTCCCCTTCACACATTTCCTTCTCTCAATTTTTACACATATCCGCCACTATATATTTACTCCGACATCACGTCCGCATCCTTTTTCCGCAAAAAATATACCCGACTTTTCTATATTACCCACTTTCTCACACTCCGCCCCTGACACTTGTTCCCCACACCATATACACACACACACACATGTTTCCCCCGATTTTTGTTCCTATCCTCTTCCCACAACAACACTGTCATTCTTTGACATTCTTCTACAAAAGTTATCCTTCCTCCTCCACCAACTAACCTCTGCCTCTAAATCCACCAAGTCAACTTCAACTCCTTCAGCACCGCTCCATCATTCCAGCCTTTTATTCTCTCACTCAATTCAATTCTTTCACCGAAAAAGCCTCACACAATCTCTGGCAGTGAAAAGCCGGAAACTCTCATGAAATGGCCCAAAGCGAAGGTCATCTTTTCAAGTGTCTTTTGGGCGGCCGGGGTGTCACATTCATCACGACGAGACGCAGATGGCTTACTGCTACTGACTTGCAGTGAAACTCGTTCAGACAATCACGGCTTAATTACCCGGTGTAAATGAGTCGTGACGGAGGACGGGAAAAAAGCGGGCAGTAAAATTATGATCCCCGGCGAGAATGCGGTTCCTACATGCACTGATCAGGGGATTGGTAAAAAATGCTAGTCATAGGTACAGGACAGGACATTACACAGCTGTCGCTGATGGTATTCTGCTGGAGCTAAATTTCGGTGCAACAAATGTGCGCTCCATAAGTCGTCCATTATGAGCGAGGACACAATGCGCTTTTAACCAGAGTCCAGGAGCGAGAGGCATTCATAAAGCTTCGCCTCAATGACACTTCGGACCATCCGCGTGTAGACAAAGGTCCTGTTGCTCGACACTCAAAGCGATTCGAATCGCCTTGCTGAGCATCCCGCCAGGCCGGAATGAGATTGTAAATATCCTTTGAAGGATGAATATGGTCTCATAAACTTCTTCCTTGGTGGCCATCGAGAGAGTATCAGACGGATATTAATATTGTGTAATGGCCTCCTGCTCCAATTGTGGTAAAAAATGGAACCCCCCAAGATTCCCATTCATCCGTCATATCCATAGGACTTGGCGCTGTCCCTTTTCGTTGCTGGCAAGGTCGGGTTTCGCAAGCGGAGGAGGTTGACAGAATTCATGAGGTTTTTGGGACATTTTGAAGCTAATTAAATGGCGGAGGGAGATTTGGCGAGCAAAGTATCATAAATGGGCCGAAATGGCGTTTCCTTATGACAAGAGTGACATGTAAAAAGTGTTTGAAAGACGGAAAGGTGAGGAGGGATGATGTATTTAGTGGTGGGCACGCTTCGTGGCAGGGGGCTGCGGGTAATTGAAGTCGGATGGTCGCTGGAAACCATAAGGGGTGATATAATAGAACGATGGGAGGCCATCCAAATTCAACAAAGTCACTCCGGGGTTCTTCATGATTCCATGCCAACTTAACAATGCTCTATACATTTTCAGTTAGCTCCGGAACATCCTTCACACCCCGGGTGTCATGTTCGGCTCCTCTAATGCTCCGATAATGATGTCTCTTCCTATTCCAACCGAGGACTTCTTGCCCAGTCCAGTTGGTTTCGTCATGGCCTTTTGTTGGGATCTTTCTGCTCTTCCCTTGGCTTATGTTTTGGTCACCTCACCTGGCTTTTGGTATAAGAGGAGCGACGAGGTTCTTGAAGTAGACGAAGGGAGCTAGGAAATATCTAGAATTATTAGAAGCTGCTCAACAGGTCATCTATTACGGCGTCTGTTAGTGTAAATATCTTATGAAACGCGCAGCGAAGCTCGCAGAAACATTTGGTTTTTATACGGGCAAAGACACAAAGTTGAAAAAGTACCAAGTCCGCCCTCTCTCGGCAAACATTGTGAACTAACCACAGCTTTCTCCGCTAGCTGCAAACCATACAAAGTTGTAATTTATATTTTGATGCACTTTTAATGTTCCATGACGATTCATTACTCCTGGTAATCGTTGAGAGCGTCGTTAGCTGCCCGTTCGTAGACTTCCTTGGGGTCTTTTAGTCGCAGGTTCGGTAGGATCATTGGCGTCTTTTCAGGGGCTACACCTCGTCTTCGGTAATCGTCTTGAACGAAGCTGACCACCGGCGAACCTGATTTCCAGACGCCTTCCTGAACTACAGCTTTTCGAAGGATGTACGTTCTGCCAAGTCCACATTTGAGCCCTTCCGCGAATTCGCCGTCGTAGAGGGCGCTGGCTTCAAAATCAAACAGCCTACCCTGTCCATGGTACTTGCCCTTGCTCCATTGACCAATGTAGATGGAACCGTTTGGATACTGCATGGAGCCTACGCCATTGAATTCCCCGTCTTCAAACTGGCCTTCATAGATACATCCACATTTCAAAACTTTCTTTCCATAGCCGGCAGGCTTGCCATTTTTGTACAGTCCGGAATAAATCAGCGCTCGTTCTCCATCGGACTTGATCTTGAATAAACTTCCTTTTCCTTCTCTCTTGCCCTTGATCCAGGAACCGTCGTAGATAATGCCGCTATTCTTGTAGGTCATTCGGCCTTGGCCATGCTTCAGGTCGTTTTTGTACTCTCCTTCGTATTTGGTCTTTGCCCAGAGTGGACCTTCCCACATGCCTTTTCGGAAACCGTTTCTGACAAGCTTTGCTTCTACTTCGCCCCATCTCGACTTTGCTCCTGTATCGCGAATTTTGAGGTACGGCATTGCAACTGTGAATTTTGACTAGCGAATTTAAAATACAGATAATTTTTGGAATTCGATAGAATTTCTACAACTTACCCTCACCGGCAGAATTCAATCAAGTTTCTATGGCAAACTGCCTTTACTGATCCATTTAGTCGAGAACAGTCGGCCACAAAATATTCTTCGTATCAGCTAATGTATCAAATACGTATAAATATGTCCATTACTCAAGTTGGTCATGCTTACGATTCTAAAGTGATGTTGAAAAGAGATTGGAGTTGCATAATGGCAGCATCATAAAACTTATTATGATTGAGAGATTCTAATGATTTTGAGTTACTAACAATCTAATATCACAGATCCTTTTTTCAATTCGACACACATCTATTCAGGTTCACGGTGTAGCACTTATCACATACTCTAACGGGCTTGGATGCTGACGGCAGCTGCATCACATTATCTGAACAAGTTTTGCAAAATATACCTCCACAGTATCGGCAGTGATGCTGTAAACAAATTTGAAGCACGTATATTAGCGACGAGCTTCAACATCTATGTACTTGATTGGTACGTTTAGAAAGTTCTTTGCAGTTATACCTTTCGCTTCGTAAGGGAGAATTCCACTTGACATTGCTCACAATTAGTTACTTTTTTATCATCAGCCCAAGTTGCATCGGCTCTCAAGGTCGAACTAACAGCTTCTTTCATGTTATCCAAGCGCAAATCGTACTGCTTCATGACAGCCCCAAGGTCTTCCAGGGTCCTTTCGAGTTCACCTTGCTTCTTCAACAATTCGACTTTCTCTTGCCTCAGTTTCTCCAGCTCCTAAAATTCGAGCAGATTGTAATTTTAGTATATATATACCCAGCTTTTTGTCGTCAATTAGATAGGTCCAAACTTACGCTCACGACCGGCGAAACTTCAGTAAGTTCTGAACATAGTTTAGAATTCTGCCATTCCATCGCACCCAGCTGCTGTTCAACAGCTGTCTTGGATTTTTTCTCCGTATTTAATTCCTGAGCGAGATTTTTTATTTGTACTTCTTTATCCATCAATTGAGCTTTCAAATTGTCTGCTACTTCATTCGCTGCTTGCATCGAAGTATCTGCTTCAGATAACCTGAAAAGAATCGAAACGTAATTTATTGATTTCTGTGCCTTTAAAACGTTACTGTAATGCATTGACGACTTACTGTTTATCAAGCCTATCGATAGTTTCCGTCAGCATAATTGTTTTCTCCTCCAGCTTTGTTACTAGTTCAGTCTTGAATTTCAAAGTTTTCTCATTTTCCTGGCAGTATAAAAGGACATGATTGTAGAAATTTTCAAGTTAATTTATTTACACTGATTGGTTTCACACAGTGGTCATTTAGTCATTTGCAGTTATCATGATAAGAAAATACTGATCGCAAGAAACAACAACCTTACACAGCCCAATAAGCACCAAATCCGTCATATGAGATCATCTGTGCACTCAACCCAGACTAACGACAATGATGAACATTATCAAGATTTACAAATAACAACACAACAAACAGCAGTGAAGCAAGTGAGTATTGCAAAGCTCTACTTCGGTTGACCTGGGAATCCTGGTTTTCCTAGAGCTGGCCTGAACGTATTAGAAGATGAGGAAGAAGAGCCATCACCACTACCAAAACTACTTTTGGCAGCAACAATAGGCGAAATTGGAGAAGTTAGTTCGAAAGCTTTGGTAGCTTCAATCTTTTGAAGCAGAGAGCCAATTTTAAGAGCCTTTTGCTGAAGTCGGTCGATTATTTTACCCTTGTCAGTGAGTTCCTGTTCACATTCCTGAATTCAAACGTTCATTGTTAGTACCAAAACCCAACATATTTACTTTTGCAGACAACCAGAACGGGAATTTTTCAGACTACAAAAACCAAAGTATAGATGTACAACTCAAGCAATAGTCCAAGTATAAAGGGCAGTTAAGGTACATGGTGGCAACTTGTGAAACCGATCAGTTAGTATATTTGTTGCAAAACAAATAATGAGTCTTCAAAACACTTCCATCTTCATATAATGAAGCCTTACCTGAAGTTTTCGATACATATCAAAGTTTATTATCTTGATATCTTCCAACTGACGACTGAGCGAATCTACAGTATCGCCCTTATTGTGACAATCTTTCTCCAACTGTTTCAAAAGTGCTTCCATTTCAGCTCTCTTCCTTATCTGTTGAACATACACCTTACAGTTGAACGCAAAATCCATCATCCATAAATTAAGGATGTTGTATTTAAGTATACCTGTAGCTGTATTTCTTCTTCTAGAGATTCCCTAAGGGTTCTTTCTTCAAAAAGTCGCTTGCTAAGGTCAGCAACAGTCAAATTACTCGGGAGCTGCGACGAAGCAATGTCCGACCCTACCAATGAGGAATTTTCGCTTTGGCTTCCACTCTTTTCAGCAAATGAAGCTGAGTCTAGTTTCGCCGAAATTGTGTCTTCAGCTTTGTTCGAGGAACTCGTACCAACGATATCAGTACTTTGGAGTTTTTGTTTCAACGCTGCATTCTCATCCTGAAGTGCCAAAACCGCATTCTTCGATATTGATAAATCTTCCTTCATCAGAGCATTCGTGGTCGTAAGGGCTTCGACGCGTGATTGCAAATTTGTGACCGTCGCGCTGTAAAATTGTATTTGATTCATGAAGATTGTTCTCAAAATTTCATGCGTAGTATCCAACTACTTTCAGGCACTTACTCCAAATGTCGATTCAATTCTTCTACATAATTCTTTTGATCCAACATCGAATCAAGCTTTGTCGGTTCAGGATCTTCTGTTACGGATTCGCTAGACCTACTGGACCTTAGGTACAGGGAGAAATCGATCACGCCTTGCTGGGAATCCAGGTCCTCTTCCTGACCAAATGATAATTAACTGTGAATGTTTCTCCTTCCTACATTAAGATTTCAGGTTCTGTCCAAACAAACCTTCAAACAGAAGTTGCAGTCAATGACGTTTAAGCCTACGAGCAATCCGCCCAGAATAACTGCTTCGTCGGACATCATTAAGGCCATTGGTTCATAAAACTCTTTTAGTATCCCATCTCGCTGTTCGACCAGCACCTTGAAGTAATCTGCCAATTTCTTTTGCATCAATGCAAGACGAAGCCATGCTCGAGAACGGCCAACAATGGTACTACAAAACAATATTTATTTTAACTTCCTTCGATACCTCAATCAAGAGGACGTGCTAATTTCGTACTGTCCAATCTACCTCACAGTTGGCAAGTCTCGCGTAGACGAAGTGATATCTTGAGCTTCAGGCGCAATCTTCTCGACACACTGCAAAACGTCCCAGAGTTCTTTTTTCGGTCCCAAGAGTCCCTACGGGTTTCGGGATAGATCAATGACAATATAAGCAACTCATTGTCCTTCTGAAGAGCAAAGTTTCCAAGTTATGTTCATACCTTTTTGGGTTTCAGTCCATGCCTCATAGCATGTTCTAGTACAATGAAAAAATGTTGCAATGGCGGGTGGTCGGACTCTAAGGATCTCTCGTGCCGTATTGACCATTCTATCAGCTCCTTTATGACCAGTTTTGTGATGTTCAAAAGGTTACTTCTTTCCACTAGGTTGGGATCGCGATCTGGGGAACGAAATTAGCGGAAGCAATTAAATGTTAAGCAGTCAATATTTCGTCTAGATCCTTAACTAAACTGTTTCAGGTTTTAAATTTTACCATAAAAAGGAATGTATTCCGGAGACGCTAGAGTTTCAAATGGATTATTCGTTTTGATAGGTACTTCTACATCTTCTAACTGCCGAAGACAAAGCCAATCTCCGTCTACCGATACTCGAAAGTTACACAAATATATTGTATCTTGGGCACTTAGAGTCGTTTGTCTAGCGTTACTAATACTATTTTCTATAGCTTCTAACAACTGCTGTTCTCTCATGGTAGACAGTTTGAACGACATGAGTTTGGCACTACAATACTGCGAAGATCTGAAAACTGACTGAACCTCCTACACTAGATCTGATTTAGTCCGGCAAATGTTGATATCTTAAATCTAGTGTTTATCAACTCTAAAACATGTTGAGAACCGACAAACAACTGCTGTGATCGAGATATGAGAAAATTCTGTAACTTTCTGCTATGTTCTACAACTGCACAAGCATCTAGTTCTCATATTCGGTGATCGCCACCCCGCTGCCGATCGATATTTTCAGACACGCGCCGTTGGATCTTGAGCTTTCTGTACTCAACTCAACCGTTAGAATCTAACGTTAGATACATGTGCTAATAGCATGAACATAGCCGACCCTATTGCGATCGGTCAAGATGATCTTGAAATAATGGCATTGCTTCTACTTTAACCGTTTAACCTGCAAATTGACCGGATAACAAACTAGAGCTCTGCTGTCAGAGTTGCATATGTTCAACAGAAATACATGTAATACAGCATAAGGACAGACTGAGTTATGAGCAACAGCATTCTACTTCAAAGAACAATGAAGCCGGCTTACTTGGAAAAACTGAAGTTATGGACGGACTTGGAGGTACATCAACAGAAGACTGTGCAGATGAAGACGATTGTGACTGATACAAGAGTCGCGATGCCCACCAAGACGATGATGAGTCAAAATACTTTTTCCCTTGAGAAGCCCAGTTCATCCCGGGTATTTGGAACGGTAAACTGGAAGTTGCCGACGGAGTACTATGTTGGGTGCTTTTTGGGGATGCAGTTTCCGGTGTTGCCACAAGAAGTTCATCCTCAGTCACCAAGGTAGCAACGAGAAAATCGTCGTCAATCAGATCTGTATCATCGTCAATAGCAGCGATCACTTCAGTGATTGGTGACACTCCATTTAGTCGAGGTGAACCAGACATCATGTCAACACTTCCAGTTGCTGCCATGGAACTTTTTAAAACATTGGAGAGTTTTTAGAGTTTTACACTGTTAGTACACGCTGTTTTACTGCAACTTTTGCCTTCCCGGCTTATGATGAATTCGGACGGAATTAGACTGTAATTCGATTGATTTTTGTCAGTCAGATCTTTGATGAGTGAAACTTGCTGCGTCAATAAACGCCCAACTTTTCAACAGATTAGAGAATGACTCCGGTTTGAAATTAAATTTACTGAGTTGTAGTCAGTCAGGATAAGTAGGTAAGCCAAACTATCCCAAATAATCAGACACAAGGAAGATTGAAGCTTTTGCTTGAGAAATCCTGCAAAATCAAAGTTTGGATGAATCTTCTATTCGTACGAACTGAATAAAGTTACGAATACGTACAAAGAAGAAATTGTCTTACCGTGAATCAAAAGCTTTTGAACGGCATCTGAATAGTCTGGATTTGAAACTTTCATAAATTCCAATTGCAACAAGCTAAATTACGATATCATGGTTCGGTTTCAACCTAATTTGTAATTACTAATAAAAATCTTCCGGGTTAAATTAATGACAGAAGCTTTCAGATCAAATCGTGAACGAATACACAACAGCAGCTGATGTTCCCAAACAAACATAGCGCATCTATATCCATACGCATAATCACATACATGGCTATTAGGGTCGTATCCACGTAAATCTCCCTTTCGTACATACATATTTTCTCACCGTTGGTCGAACTCTCGAAATAATATCCAAATACAGACTTAAAAGAAATATAATTTTATTACTGAAATAAGCTGAAATTTTCGCTCTCAGACTTTAACATCATCAACGGAAAACTGAACTGTAAGGACAAAATGGGGCAATAGCACTAGTAAAAAATCCCTCTCATTCTACGAGAAACCGAGTGCTTTTCATGGAGCAAGTTGAACTTTGAGATGAATTGATGAGCTTCTTCACATCCTTTAGTGATCATTCCAAGGTAGGTGATTAGGCTTACGTCATTGCATTGCTGAAAATACAGCAATACACATATGTTAGTTACAATTTGATGTACCATGACATCTAAGAACCAAAGGGGCTACGTACTTCATAAAAATCAGGTCTGAATCTTTCCGGTTGGATCACAGGAAGTCGGTGACACAAGGAATACGCTAAACGTAACGCATCGTGATTTACTGGCGCTTCGCCCTTCTCAACTGCTTTGACATAATCCAAGATCAATTTGACCCTACTGTGAAGCATTTTGATTGCTGAATGCTGAGCGCTCAAGTGTTCCGATACTGAAAAACGACAAACGTTTAGATTCCGCAATGAAAAATGAGGTTGATAAACTCATGCAAAAACATTTAGTTTACACCTACCCAAAGAATTTTCAACAACATCCGATGACGAAACTCTGGCAACATGATCAACACCAATGCGCTCGGCTTCTTCGGTGGCAAGAACGTAAGGCAGATGAACGAAAAACATTTTGGTTTCTCCATTAACGAGATCAATGATTGACTCATAGCAAGCTACAGGCAAGTCAGTGGTCCTGGCCACAGGATTCAGTTTAAGTAGAACCGGACTTTCGTTGATTTCGCATATTTGTTGTTGTACATGGATGTCGGCCGCGGTGGGAATATCTCCCGTAGTGTACCATCCGAGGAAATCCATTTCACTGAAAACTTGTTTAACTGCAAAACCAGAATATAGAATTAACATTAACTGGACCTTCAACATATGTGTCACAAAAGTTATGTTATACTCCAACTCGTACATTGCTCTTCCTTAGTTCTGTAATAGTCTTTGTCAATGACAATAAGGCCATCGAGGACGGTGAAAACAAGCTCGAATGAGTTCATAATTTCAATGTGACGTCCACGATGCTGCCCGATAATTGCTCCAACAACTGCAAAGTAGAACAAGACTGATTTACAAAGCTGTATGTGATAAGTTTCCAAATGTAGGAGTCTTGTTGATACTTCATACCTTGTTCAGCTTTGCCTTCTTGCGCCCTTTGACGAGTCCAATGTTCCGAGATATTCATGATAACCAACGGATGTAACGAAACTGTCACACTGCCTGCGGTCCCAGCAGCCGCCATTACACCGCCTTTTTCGTTAGGTACGTCTACGTCCATGCTTTCGGGTTTACGATCTAAAATCAAATTCCTTTATCATTTGAAACTCCGAACTATGATTTCTAGTTTCAGCTTAAGTCGAGAAATTCCATAACTTACTGTTTCAACTTCACAAGGACAACAGGCGAAAAATTAAGTGGATCTTGTATATTTGAAGTGACGCAAATTTTTCCCAACGAAATGTGTTTAATAACCGGCAAGAAATGTTTTGTTTGTGAAATCATCTTTCGAATGATTTTTGTAAATTCCGCAGTTTTTGCACTTTATGACTCTGGTATTTCAATGATCATGTAAAAGCGCTGGATTTAAATTTTGACGTATAGAGTCATACTGGTACGTAAAAAGCATAACGCCCTTACAAGCAATTGAGCTCTTTCATCATGCAGCTTGGAGCTTATAAGGGAGAATTTACAAATCTCGTTCTCAATTATCTTGAATGTGACCCCCGTCCCTCCCGAATTCCCCATCACTGCCCATGTTAGAATCTTAACGTCTGGACCCCCTACCCCTATTTCTGCAACGAGGTTTGTGAATGCTCTCATAGCTGAAACCGAAACTGTGTCAACATACTACGTTAAGGAAACTCTAACACTGGATGTAATTTCCTTGCTTTCTCGTGAAAGAAATAACTTTTTAGACGCTGTCTGCGAACGGCTCGCACAACTTTCTCCAGCTTTGACAAGTCTTCGGGACGTGTTTGGATTTTACTGCAGAACCAAAACATACGCAGTGCTCGAATATTCACAAAGCTAGCAAACAGAGGAAAGCCGTGGACTTTTTTCGCCAACTTCCGTCACCATCGATTTCTACGCCCGAAGTACAAAGTAAGCACCAGAGAACTGGAAGAACAAAACCCGCCCGTATTTCTGCAATATATGAGCAGCAACGGTGGGGTATAGCTTCGCGAATTTCCCCGAGTGAACTCCTGGTCCTGGTATATTTAAAGCAATTCTTTCGGAGTTCTACACTGAAAGTATATATACAAGTACTATCGCAAATTTGTCGATTTTCTCTACGCAGCCACTGCCTAAAATTCCCTCCTTGAAAAGAAACTCCAGGCTTTGACCTTAACCTTGATACCCTATGGAAAAGGGATTGCAAATTCACAAGTGTGTCAGTGTCTACGAAGCTTTACTGAGCTCCGATTGTCGTCATAGTTTGTTCCTCTGAACTTTTATTAATCTTCAAAGCCAAGTGATTTCAAGTTTGAATCATTACTGTTCTAGGAACAACAAGGGGAAATCATAGAGGTCGTTTCTCACCTCCACTTCAAAGGCACTCCCGAGGGTCAAATACAGGAATTCATCAATTGAGGTGAGGATAAGGACAATCATGGGATGTGAAATCTAAATGTTACATGTCAGGAAGTTGGATCATTTGTCTTTTAATTGCAGATTACAAAATGACGTCTAACAACGAAAGAAAAGCGACGGAGCTCATGGCGGAAGCTGAGAAAAAGCTTACGTCATCCAAAGGTTTCATGGCATCGGTGTTCGGGTAAGTAACGAAACTGAAATTGTAGTTATTCTGAAATGAACCTGCTCGACGGGGGCATGATCGATAACTTGAAATATGCATGAAGTTGTGACGTTTGTTTCTTTGGTTTGCAGCGGCGGAGGCAATAAAGTAGACGAAGCTATTGAAAACTATCACAAGGCTGCAAACTTGTGGAAGATTGACAAAAAGTGGACATCAGCTGGTCAATGCTTCGCGAAAGCTGCTGAGCTGCACTTGAGAAACAATAATCGTCTTGACACTGCGACATCTTATATTGATGCTTCTACATGCTATAAAAAGACCGATACTAAAGGTAAGGATGGAAGTCAGCTAATCAGTAGTGATGATGTATTTGCATGGGTAGATAATGTTATGATGTATTAATTTCGACAGAGGCTGTAGCATGCTTGGAGAAGGCGATCGAGCAGTACTTGGAGATGGGTAGATTTGCAGTAGCTGCAAAGCACCATCAAACCATTGCTGAAATTGTTGAAGCGGAAGCAGACTACCCAAAAGCTATTCACCACTATGAACAAGCTGCAGATTACTTCAAGGGCGAAGAATCCAACGCTGCCGCCAACAAGTGCATGTTGAAAGTAGCTCAGCATGCCGCTGAAATGGAAGATTACGTCAAAGCCATCAAAGTTTATGAAGAAGTTGCAGCGACGTCTCTAGAGAGTAGTTTGCTGAAGTATAGTGCGAAGGAGTACTTTTTCCGGGCTTCGGTCTGTCATTTGTGTGTCGATGTCTTGAACTCTCAGCAAGCACTTGAACGTTACGCTGAAATGTACCCAGCATTCCAGGATTCGAGGGAACATAAGCTAATCAAGGTGAGATCCGAGATCCGACTCCGTTGAGATGATGTACAGAATCGGCATTTTAAATTCATTGGTCTTTGATTTGCAGACATTGACAGAGCATGTGGAGAACGATGATGCCGATGCATTCACAGAAGCTATCAAAGACTACGATTCCATCAGCCGATTGGATCAGTGGTACACCACCTTATTCCTGCGGATCAAGAAAACCCTTGCCGCTACTGAACTATGTTAAATTTGTGTACTTGTGTTGCCTTTCCAAGGAATATCTTTTCAAGTCTATCGTTTTAATGTCGCAATATTCAGCTTTACTTACAGCCTAGTTAAAATTTCATTCTTTGCTTCGAAGTCCCATTTTCTGGTTCACATCTGTAGTGAATGATCAATCGAAAATGAAATGTACGTTCGTTATTGATCACTGTGTACATTCTTAGAACGTAGGGTACAGGTACAGCAAGTCAAGAATGCTGAGCATGAAACGCGGTTGCGGAATTACGAACCGTACAGTATCCAGGATATTCTGGCGAAACAATAGCAATATTACAGAAAAATAGATTCTAAAAGTTAGTAGAAATGTAACCAGGTTAGACAATTTTACGAAGCTGCTTATGGTAATAGCCCTTATACGTAAATTTATTTCAGCCTGTGATCAGTAGAAGTAACATATTTTAATGAGGATTTTTTGATTGTAAATGGTATATTTGTAGCGGTTGTTCAGTTGTACTTCAGCCGTGAAGATCCCTCAATTCAGTTTCTACTGTATTTTTGGATATTATTTTGAAAATTGTTGAATTCGAAGGCTTCGTAACTGATATATTGGGCTTTGTGCAACACACTTCGCATCCCTGTGGGCACTGCTGGTAATTAACAAGAACTGTTGAGACAATGCTGCTTGAGCAGTAATGTTCAAAAACGGTAGAGAATTACATCCCTAAAGTACCTTGCACTGTAACTCAATACAAAAAGTTCAATAGACCCAGAGATAAAACTAGTTACATGCAACAACCTTGAACCTGTATGCATGATCTTCAAATTGAAGGCTTCATTCGGACCCTTAGATAACATGAAATAAATGAAGGTGACCGAATCACATTCAAGCGTTACTTAAGAACCAATAGTGCCGTTACAATTTCCCCGAACTATTCTCCATTGGTCTTAGATGTCGCATTCGAGATAATAGAAACCAGATTATAGCTTAATTTCGAACGTTTAGTTTAAAGGTGTCTCTTCGAAGCGGGAAAATTCAAGTGTAAGTAACAACAAATCAGCAGTAAAAGACTCCTGCTGCATGGGGAGCACGCACAAACCTCGTTCCCAAAAATATGTGTTTTGACCCCCCACCCTCTGTTAGTTCCCATTTAGTTCC
>JAQGBJ010003212.1:0-13407 GCA_034698345.1 Sphaeridia pumilis
CATTTCATTTGACGTTTTTCCCGCTCCATCAGCCATTTCGTATCTCCTTTTGTCATCCAACTTTTCCAAATGCACTTGTAACTCCCGTCGCTTAATTGCCCCAAGGCAATTCCGGATCATCTTGAAATTCCACCTCTCAAAACCGGCTCATCCCCAACATGTCACCGTCCCAAAGATACACTCATCCACACGTGTCACCGTTATCGTTTCCAGGTTCTTCAACTTGGCTTTCGCACTCGATCGATTCTGTCAAACCGTCATTAACGGAACTTGATTACGCGATTATCGTTAGTTACTCCCACTTTTCCAATAGGTGACGCTATTCATTTCTCATCCTTTGATCTTTTAGAATCAAACTATGCTATCACACTAAATTGCATTTACCTTCCAGCGAAGCCACGTAACTCTATTCCTCTCCTAGCCATCGAGCGTAATTAACCGAAATAATTCAATTACACTTTTCGTTTCAACAACTCCCATTAAACCCCACATTAGATCAGACACAATGGCAACCTCTCCTCATTTCTTTCTCCTGATTTGCCATTTCGCCAACTTGTAGTAGCAACTTTCCCATCTCCTTCAGCTTCCAGATAATCTTGTGTGTCCATACTTGATTTACACTTGTTGACAAACTTTCTCCTCGGATCTTACGAATTTATAATTTTATCAATGCTATCAAAATCCCGCTAGCCAAACCTCGATTCAACTTTTCTTTATCAGCAACTTCTGTAACATTGAACAAAAGTCGTATGAAAACAAAGCGTCTCTTCGCCTTCCATGTTTCCAATGCCAAAAAGTAAATAGGCGAGAAGACACCCGGGTCTTTTGCAACTGACAGACTCCAAAGGCCCTTTGGCACTTTATTCTTCTCCTTTCAATTCACAACGCTTCAGCCCTAACAATACAAAGTTGCCGCCTGCCATTCACACTTTCACCTTTGCCAATTTAATGTATCAGCAACTCGAACACTTTTTGGTACTTTTGGCTCCAGATTTTTACCTCCAGGCCTTGATAAACTTATGACTATCAAAATATCAGGTCCAAAAACTAACATACGTATCTCCGTCACCCACAAAACATTTCCAAAGTCGTGTGAGAAGAATGCAACTCGTTTTGAGAGAAAAACTGTTGCGAAATTCAATTTCCCGCGCCTCCAACAATACTAATTGGATTCACTTGGTCGCTTTCACTTCCGATTCTTGTTCTTCACCACTTATTTCTTCATCAACTACCAATTCTTCACTACTTCTCACACAAATGTTCTTAAACTTTTTTTTACTTGAAACCAATATTGAATCATGAAACTTTGGTTCGTGCCTCAGGGACCAATTTCACAACTTTTCTGCCCAAAGTTCTCATTTCTCCTATTCTTAGGTTTTGCTGTAATTGTAAAAATATACATGGGAATATTGCCAAATTGTTGCCAAAAAGTGAATCCCCTAGAAAAATAGAAGCAAGAATATTTTTTGATTCCACGAAATCAATAAGACGTTTCCACGAAAATGTACGTCGTTTGCAGCCTATTTTTTGTAGAGATAAAAACCCTTTGGCGTCAGTCATATTTTTGAAAAGTTGAGCTTTCCCCTGTCGAAGCGGACACAAAACAACACTTTTCGACAGACAACTACATAAACTTGAATTGCTTTCAGGATGGAAAAAATAAAACATTTCTGACGTCCATCTCCATAAATGTATATATTTTTACACGTTTCTCTCAAAACTTGTGTCGTCTTCAAGTACTGTCATTTTTTGGCAAATCTTTTGGTTTACATCCGTTTCTTAACAGGCTTATAAGAAAGACCCAAAGTTTTGCATCAAAGTTTCGCCAGTTTGTGAATTCATATATTTTTTTTGGATTCAAGGTTTTTAGAAGCGTCGAAAGCTACAAAAAATATTTTTCCACTATAATTTACCTATAGAATCTTTCAGTTCAAAAATTTCTAGTATCGATATCAATTTGTACATCGCACACGCTTTCGCTACACTGCTTTTATCCCCTTAAAATCTCGCTTTTCCCATGATTATCGCCTATTCCCTCCGGAATAAACATTTCTTTTATATCCGCTTATCATTTACACCGAAATCCAAACACAATCTTGTTTAGATTTCCAGCACCAAATATTTTGCAATTTTACACAATTTCGCAACAACTGCATCAGCCAAATTTTCATTTTTCCACAGCCCTGCAAACCCGCTATTTCGTGCTCTATTTCGCTATTTGTATCCTTGTTTGCTTGCCCTCCTACACGCGTCTAAACTGGCCTATTCAACTTTTAGACGCGTTCAAATCATATATTTTCAATTTCAATAGAACCCAATTTCGTCCCTTTCATTCTTATCCGACTTGAAATCAAGACGTGTCTTCATCTATAAAGCTTCTTCTTTTCTTGCTTTCTCAAAAGCGCCGCTTCTTCTAGAAATTCTCTAGCTTTCGGCTTCTATTCAATATCAAAGTTGCCATGTACATTATGTCTTGTTGTTGCTCTTCTTTGAAATTTGCCGATATACAAACAAGATGCTGAACAAGCTGAACAGCAGTAGCGCCAACTTACGTGATCTCATTACATATTCACAAAATCAAGTCTCTAACTCACAGCGCTGGAGAAACTTTGAATTTCCCGCGCATATATTTTATACAGTTTGACCCCTGACCCCCTACCAAAGCGTGCCTTCAATTTGAGGAGCTCCGCCCCCCCCCTCCCAATAGGGGGCGCTAGCGCCCCCTGTAATCAGTTTCAGCTCCACCGCTCGATCACCCGCATTCAGCTCCTCTCCCCCGAAGCGTTTCCGCTTTTCGCTATCGAAATTCTTCCGCTTCTTAAGCGCTTAAATGTGCACCTGAGCTGTAGTCTCCTCCACTGTACTCTTCTTTGGATCCTCGAGCGAAAATTCCACATAATAATCTCCATCAAATCTGGTCCTCCATTTAAAACTACCTTGTCGCCAGCACTAAAGCCGAAGCCCAAATTTTGGCGATTCTCCGAAATACCACTTTGTTATTACGTGTCACACGCTTGTAATTTCGCAGCGCTTCTTTCACAGATTCAGATACCACAATAGCAAGCCAAGCTTCAGCTTCCCTATTTCGCGCTCCATTACCACGACACTAAACCGAGTAAACTATGCACGTGTTTGGAGTGTCCTCTAAGTTTCTAGTTTCTAGAATAGTGCGGATTCGCTTCTAGATTGTAGACACAATTGCTTCTATTGTTTCCACAATCTCTAGTCAGCATCATCGCTTCTTTAGAATACCGAGCCAACGGAAATCTAAAGCTATTATCATCATCATCGCTAATATTCGCCAAAATCTCATCTTCCTATTCGGCTAATATTAATTTGGTGTTGAATTTCCATCCCACCAGTATTCATTCCAGTCCAGTTTACAAATTACACGAAAAACGCTTTACGAAACAAGCATATAAAACAGGTCTCGCACTTTGCCACTTTTTCAAGTCCAGCAGCAACATTATTATATCGTTTAATAGATACAAGAAATACTTATCATCCTTTTCCCATTACCTGATTATGCCACAAAGCACCTTCTTCTACATATATGAGGCTTTTCATACATAATTTTCTCCAAAAAGTTGTTAGTAGACAACAAGAGCAACTTTTCCACTTTGTTTCCCGCCTCGGGCAAAACCACATATCTTGTCTCCTCCCGCTTCTGACACACACACACCTTCCGTTTAATAGCCTCCGTTTTCAGAATTTCCCCTAAAATATATATGCGTACTAGGAATGACGGAGCTGAGGCGCTTTTGGAATTGGAACACCTGAATTCTGTTCAAGAAAAAGAATCAGTGGCCTTTTTCTTCACTCGTAATTACTAAAGCGGTTTAAGAAAATATTTTTACACCTGGAATTTGATTCTGTCTTGTTTCGATAAAAAAAATACGCTCAGGTTCGGCCACGAGAAAAATAGCGCAATGCCGACTCTTCGACCAGGCCACCCAGGAATGCCTGGCATTTACCGCGTTTTTTCTCCTTGACTTCCGGAGGATGGATTACAGAGAAACGCTATATGACATCGTAAAAAACACACAAGTATTCCACGTCACAACGGTGACTGTGTATAGGCTTGGGATTTTTTCAAACAATAATGAAAAGCCTGGAAATTCCTTTATCCAACGTCAAACCCAATGCTGTCAAATCGACCGACTTCTACCGCTGAGCTGCGCTGCGGTCGCCCGTGCCGGTTGTCGTTAGCCTCAAAATTAACGTACCGTTTATGCATCGTTAATACCTTGACAAAATTTTTGACATCAAAACTGACAGGCCATGATTTACCGCTTGAGCAAAGGCAACAACGACATAAAACATCAAATTTTGAAGCAATAACGCTTTAAATTTTGAACTTCAGGAGCCTTGAAAAAACCGCTAATAAAAATCGCACACCTGTCCTATAATTATTTCATCTCCTCCTCAATCAGCATTGAACTGCTGCGCTGCTGCTCCTACTGACCGTCCACCCGGAGCCTCTGGTCAAGCAGTGCCGAAATAGCTCAGTTGGGAGAGCGTTAGACTGAAGATCTAAAGGTCCCGTGTTCAATCCACGGTTTCGGCAACTTGATTTTTGCACTTTTCATCTTTTACATCTTCTAACGCTCCTAGCGTCTCTTCTAGCCCATTAAAAACTTATACACACTTGCAGACTATGCAGACAACTTCAAAGACTCCTTGTTCTTCTCCTCCTTCTTAAGAGGTTATCATATATGCTGCAACTCGTTTCATTATTCTTTCATCTCACTTGAACCTTTTAACAATCTTCCTGACAAGCAACATGACATGAGAACCGTGTAAACTGACTTTTTCTCCAGCAACTTTTCCTCTACACCTTTACACACACTGGACTTCCAAGCCCGAAATTTCCCCTTTTGACAACCTCATCATTGTTTACCCTTTGCATTAGCCGTGTAAATCAGGACGTCCGACCGCATTTACCATAACAATCGTACGCCGCGACCTCACACACAACAATGCATCATTTCCCCCTTGTCTCCAGCCGCCACCTCACCTGTTTACTCATCTCATTAAAAAGTCGCTGGAACGTGATCCCAAGCAACTAAAAAACGATCATCATTCTCACATTTCTCTTCTTCTCCAGTCTTCTTCTCCAGTCGGCCAACATTCCGCCTGTTTCTTCACAACAGAGTAAAAAAATATATACTCATTTCAATCTTGTTTCTCCAGTCCAAACACTAGAACTTTGAGCTGGAACACAGTTGGACAATACAATGTTTTATGCCCACACAATATGACATTTACCGAAAATATATCGCCTGCCACCCACAGCATGCGCTTTGGTTTTTCTCCACAATCTGGGCCAGCAGATACACAAACAAACCAATTTCTCCAGCCTAATAAATCATTTCAACAAAACAACACACGCAAACGTAATTGACTTGTCATTTGTTGCTGTAGTGACATGAGCGACAAGGTTTGCTTTGAGATTTTTTCAAAAACTTTGTGGCGCCAGATTCAAAACACAAGTTGCTAACAAAACTCACCTGTTAATTAGCACCTTCCTGCCTGGTGCTGCTCGTTCATATTTTTGAAAATATCTCCAGCTTCCATCACCTGACTGACTGAGTACTTGAGTCCAAGTCATTTACTTCGAAAGCCTTCAAGTACCTCTAACGTTACCACTTTTTCCCGTTTCCTCGTTAGCACTTGAAGTACCGGCCGAGAGATCGAACCTTAAATTCCAGCTTGCTGTACAAACATCCGTTGAAACCCTCTCAAAAACGCATTATTTTCAAGGGCTCACAGCCCTCAGCTCATGTATCACTTCAGTCAGCACCTGCACCGACACCAACGCCCACTCGTGTCCACAAAAGATAACGGTTTTTCCTTGTTATTTCCATCGACATTACGTAATATTTAATACCGCCCAATCCTCATCATGTTGCGCTTTGTATTTTTTTACAGATTGTCCAGTTTATAAAGTCATGTTCTGGAACAACTCCATTTAGAATTTAGTATATATTTGCCTGCCTTCTGATAACACGTTATCGCTAATTCCCAAATCGTGTACTTACAACCCAACCGTTTGTCCAGCTTGTCCAGCTTGTAGATATATATTTTTTTTATCATTTCTCCAGATTTCCCCTCAAGGTTCGAACACATCTAGAATCTAAATCAATGAACACAATTTCACGCCTGCCAGTCTCATAACTCACAACAAGTCAAAAATTTTACCTCCCCGAAATACTCGAAATGCAATATATTTTGGACCCTGGAAACCTAGAACCTCATCTCCCTCTCAATTCATTTACGGCTTGAGAACAATAAGAAACCACCCATTTTCATCCACCTAAACTCCACCCATTAACCTAACCTCACTTTGTCAAAATGCCGACCTCCGAAAAAAAATTCATTTCATCAGCCGAAAACTAGAACCAGCATCCAGCAAAACTTGATATTCTTCTGATCTTATCATCAGCACTTTTGTCCGACAACCAAGCCTCGACAACTTTCCACTTTTAAATCCCTTGCAAACAAATGCAGACAAATCCCATGTCGTGTTTACCCGGATGAAGAGGCAAAGTCACCGAAAAACTTGCTTCTCTTCTCTCATATCTTCAAGCCGCGGACAATCCGACAAATCTTCCATATATCATATCAAAAAGCCGTCTTTACGTCCAAAAACTCCAAGTACTTAAGTGCATTACACAACTTCCAGTTCCTGCAGGCCCTTTTCTGAAGCTTCTTTTTGCAAGACCTCGGCTATAGATTTTATCGAGAAAAAGATGTAACTGATTTCCAGATTTCTCTAACCAGCTTTGGTTAGCCAAAATTTTGCAAAAACACTTTTTTTGCTCATCTACTACTGTGAAACTCGTAAGAAAAATTCAAAGCGCTTTGCGTGTCCTCGGACAATTTCGTACTTGGAATCGACCTCCAATTCCAATACTTTCAACGTATATATCTTCTCCATTTATGAACTTTACAAAGCCACGAACAAAATATATATATTTTCTCCATAAGACACCTTTGTTGTGTGCGTAGAGAAAGTCCATTTGTCGAATAGCAATTTGGAACAAGTCAAGTGTTGTTATTATAATGCATAAATGCCGTGTCCGAGGCAATAATTCCACCACTTTTCTATATATACTTGTTTCGTTTTAGTTCCTGCAACTTGCGGCCTTGTTACTATTGACACAGTAGTGGCCAAAATAAATACATACATGTAGAAATTATTGCCATTTTGTACCTATTCGCCAACCTTCAAGTCTAGTACAACAAATTGACCTTTACTATGACCAACACCTATATATATTTCCAGCAAGCGATTTTATCAACGATTGTTTCAGTCGATTTCTATAACACGTATGAAACAATCAAGCCAATTTTGTCCAGGCAAAATAATCCTGGAGCCGTGAATAAATAAATTAACAAGTTCCATATCAGACTTACCTCCGCAAGTAGGAATCCAATTGCAAAAATAATTGCAAATTTGCTCCATCCTCTCGTTGCTTTTGCTGGAAGAAGGTTTCGGAACTTATCCAAGTCTTGCTGGCAGAACGAATCCATTTTTGGCAATAGTAAAATAAATTCCTTTGTCAATATTATGACTTCATACTGTTTTCCCTTGTCTCCTTTTCCAACTCTTGTATGTACTTGTCCTCCAGTTATTATTTCGCTTTGGCACTGCTAAAGCTGGCAGGGGCGTAAATCAGTCTCTTGCACTTTTAATATTCTCATAAACCCCAAAACAATTCCGACGCCCTGCTGTTCACTGGGTTTGCCAATTTCGAGAATTAGCTACGGTCACAAAATCCATGGGATGATTTTAAATTTTCGAACGAGCACTTAAAAAGCACTGTTTAGGTTCAAAATTCTAAAACGTTTAGAATTCCAGATACACGTTGATAGCACTTTGTCAAAGGGTTAATTACTGGAACACGTGTGTCGATACTAGTTTAAGCCAGCATTGTTTGTCACTTGGCCCACCAACTTCCGGTTCACTCGCAGTCAGTCAAAAACTTTTGTAATCCGGGCATAGACTTGGGTAGCTTAGCCCAACTTTTTCCAGATTTTACGTGAGCTCTTCTCAGACTTCGAAGACGACGAAAGGCCTTCCTCTGCAAAAACACACATTCAGATACGTTCAAGGTACATTAAATTTCCAAACGCTTCCTCTTCCAGCGCAGCGTTTACCGCTGCGCGCTTACGGCAATTAAACGATCACTGACTTGGTGCGAAACAGACTCCCAACTCCCAGTTGAGACGTCATGCTTCTTGTACCAACAGCTCCATTTAACTCCACGTCTGCATTTTTTGTTTACATTTCCGGCACCACACAATTCCCATATTGGGCTTACGTCAATAAAAACAAAACACCCGCTTTTTACCACCACAAAAACAACCGCTCTACTTTCACCCGCCAATCTCGCCTCCCACTTTCACCCTTTTTTTCAATCTCTTCTCATCAGACTTTCATTTTCTCCTTGTGTTTTTCGACTATCTTTGTATCTTCAAAGTACCAAAAAAACTCGAATACATATCCATTGCAGTCAGTCATCCGCGAATTTCTTTTTGCTTTAATATTCCATTCAATCTCAACTTCTCCCAAGAACGGACGCTGAATTCCAAATAACTTTTCAAGTCTCCAAAGATTCGCTACGTTACTTTTGCAATATCTGATCGCCTTTTGTACTTTGTTATATTTATGCTCGACGTCCATCAATCATTAACGGGTGAACCACCAACTTTCTCTGGTTTTTGGCTACAAAATGTACTCAAAAAGACTACGTCATTGAAATCAGTTTTTGCCAATTCCATAGAATTCGCAAACTTGTATGTATCCTACGTTATTTGCTGGAACTTCGCTTATCGATAACACTGCTAAAACAACAATGCAATTTTTTTAATATTTCGGTCGCCTCATTTCAAAAATAACACATTGCTTTTTGAGTACAGACTTTTGTTGTCAACGTCAAAATGACCACTTCTAGTGTCTAAAAGCTCTTAGGCTGCCACCACTTGATTAGTACACAACTAACACAACTATGCACTCGTACGGTCGCTCGCCACTATGTCTCTCTGTCCGCTCCGCACTCGCAGCTCTATTACTTTCTCCCTACTCGCAACTTTGCTAATTCCTCTTTTAACCATCATCCTTGCTGTAGAAACTAGACTTTTGCCGCCTCAACCAACCGGCATTTCAGTGCTTACTTTCCCAGAATGAACCCAGCCAAAAACTCTTTTTACTACGAAAAGTACTACGAAGACCGTCGCCGCCGTAGTAGTCACAGTCCATCAGCTTTTCGCTACATACTTTTTGCAAGGGAAACGCGGGAGACAGCCAGACTCGTAATGTTTTCCGCAACCAGCAATAAAAGTAATTTTATGTCTACTTCTACTTCTCAACCACCAAACTCTTTCGCATGTTCAGCAGCAGCGAGAGACCAAAAGGGAACAATATTACGCTTCAACTGTTGTCATTGTTCTAAACATTTCGTGAGACCCAGAATTCTTGCATACAAATACATAGCCGACCAACGTCCTTCTCTCTATCAACTACTATTTGCCAATTCGTCTAGCCATTTAGCTACATAAATGGGCAACGTGACGGACACACAAGTTAATAGTTTCCAGATACCATCATGACAAATGCCGAGTACGTCCTTCAAAATTGGCCTACAACTGGAGCCTACAAATGTACTTCTATTTGCTGCTGCTGGTCACCTTGAAAAATTTACTTGTTTGTCAATACTCGAGCAGCGGCTGAGTGAGGCCTCGCTAGAAATTGGGACTTCCTCGCCGGCGGCATACCTCCAGCACCTGCGTCTATTATTCTTGTTCTACTTTTTACTACGCATTTGTCGTCGACAGAGTTTCAAACAACTACAGCACCACGTGGTCCCCCAAAAAAAACTATCTTCTAAAATAAAAATAGCTCTAGTGTACACAGGTGAGACTTTTGCCTGGGCAGAGTCCCAAAGTCCTGCGAATACTCGGAAATTAATGGAACCGCCGCCGCTACCAACAGCTTGAAGCGACTTATTGCCCCAATTCATCACTACGTGAAGCTTGCAAAACTTTTTGTCCTATTGTTTATCATGTGTTCTAGTTTTCGTCCTATACCTGGCGGTAATTATAATTAGTACAATTTCTAGCACCTCCAGCAGCGTTTCGTATTAATTCGCTCTTAGAGCAACTTAATAATTCTAGTTCCATAACTAGCAGAGTTGCTATTAGTTTCAGGCTTTTGTTCTAGCGTCATTAATTCAATAGGATCCTCAACGGAAGACAGTAGTAGCTCCCATAGAACCTTCCGTATTTTATGATACTGATTAATTACTAGTATTACTCGTCTATAAAAATCTAGCGTTTTTTCCCGCTTTTTCTAGAATTTCCATTAAACCCCCTATTTACGACTCTAATAGACATGAATTTAACAAACCCAGGCTCATAAATCCTATGAGATTCTAACGCGCTAGAAACCCAAGCGTGGGAATATTTCGAGTACTTGAAAACTTTGGTTACTTTTGCCTACTTGCTTCCTCCAACTCGTCCAACCCGCCAACCGTTACTTCCGTTGACAACAAATTTGACATGACGAGACGACAACATCAGCAAGAAGATGCCTTGAGAACGCTGCATCTGCGGGTCACAAACAAGTGCCACTTGACAGGTCCCAAGACCTCAAGCGCTTCCAGTCGGCGCTTCCAGTCGACGCTTCCAGTCGACGCTTCCAACTGGAACCTCTTCCACCAAAGATGGTATCGTAAAGCACCGCAAAGTAGACCGCTGGAATTACCCTCCTTTCACCATTATCCATGTTAATGTCATTGAGAACTTGTACACATGTTTCGATATCTGCCAAACCGTTACTTTTCGACGGTTTACTTTATCGGGGCGAAGCTGTCTTGTTCCAAGAGCTTTTTCCACCATCTGAACTTGTCTCACTCTACTACTTCTTCTTGTCCAGTAACGTTTCCTTTTACTATTTTCTAGAATCTAGAATCTAGTACTTGAACTTTGCAAGCGTTGCCCATTCTTCAGCTACTCCACCTTTTGCTCCTGCATGTCCTCTTGACAATTTACAACCTTGAGAACTTGTAGCGTGACAGAAAAGTTTGTATGTCATTTATCATGCTGTTATAAAGTTCAATGTTGCGCTAAAGCGTCGTACCTCGAAATTTCAACCTTTTTTAATCTTTTTAGCTGGCTGTAAGTTCAGCAAAACCCTCCTCACCTGGGAAAGCTTTTGCAAAAATCCACCCCTGGCGGGTAACCCTGGAATTCTAGAACCACCCTGATGACGCTTTTCAATAGATATAAACGCTGCACAATCCCTCTCAGTTGCACGACTCTCACCAACTTTCTTCCACCTCTAAAGCTGGAACAAGACTGAAGAAACCGGACCGTTTCCACTTGCTTTCCTTGCTGTCGGAGACCGTTGTTATCGCTAGTTCCGTGTATAATCCAACGTGAATGCATTGTCTGCTTCTTCTTCTTCTACCAAGTTTGACTCTGGTATAAACCAACGGCAAATGCATTTCCCCTATCCTTTTAACACTGTTGTTTCCCTCCAGAGCCTTGTTTCCCTACGTCTTGGGTATTGTTATTATATTTCCTTAGTCTTTGGTACGATACTCGGGAGATGTTCATCTGCAGCACACGTAATACGACATTCATCCTGGAGATGAATTTCCAGCCTGGAGAAGCTCAGTCGGTGTGGTGTGTTTACGCACTTGATTCAGTTCACTCGTTAGAATCTTTTTAGTAAATCTTCTAGTCTACTCCAGTCGTCACTTTGTGGTTCTTTTACTCATCACACAGTCTCCTGGGAAATACATCTGCACTCACAATGTGTAAACAAAAGCTAGTGAACCGAAATTTTATATACACCTGGAATCCATTACATGTTAGACGGCTTTTCCTAATTTAGTCCGCTCTGTTTCTAAACAGTATTAGAGCCTCACTGAAGTCTAACATATTTTGAGTGAGATACAAGAAACCTAGACTAGCCGAATCTTAATGACATTAGCTGATTAGCAAAATATTGGTTGAAATGATGATTACAGTTAATTGAAAATTTCGATCGACTTAACAAGCCTGGTATCCTAGAAGTTAACTCACTGAAGCTGTTGGACGTTAAGTGATGGAAGTATAAAATTGTTGAATATGGCCGAATCTGGCTTTTTCTAGCCTCTTCAAAGTAGAAGCTAAGTAAGACTCATGTCGTAGGAATCCCTGAGCTGGCCCAGATTATGAATGCATTCGTTATAGTCGTCTTGTTCTAACTCTGCAATGCACGACGCTGAAGATCGAGCTGAGACAAATCCACTCTGAGGCTTAGCTTCCGCTTCCAGAAAGCTCCCCAATAGATCACCGACTGCTGGACAATTGTGTGCTGTTGCTATTCCTCTCACACTGTAGGCACCTATTAGTGGAACAAATTGTGGTCATTAGATGTTATAACCATGAATATTTTTCGACAAATTTAGGTGCACATACCCTGCCTCGTCGTTGCAGATCCCAAGTTCTTCATAGCTGACCGGTCGACAAGTTGTCCAAACGGTCTTTGAACATGGAAGTCTTTTGCTCCTTTACGAACAACGTTGACGGATCGTTGGCACGTTTCTTTGCAGTATTCTTCCAGGCAGCTGACAGCATCCGTGACATCCTTCAACTTGTAACGTTCTTCGTTGGAAAGCTTGTCTCGCCTATAAGATATGAAACGTAAAGTCTACCGGACTTAATAATTGATATCAGAACACCTTGACTGATGAATTTACCTAATGACTTCTTCTTCGCGGACACCTCTGACACTGAAATAATTGGCAATGCATTTGGATGTATCCACAGCGACTCCTGGCAGTAAGGACACATGTTGTTTCAGACCACCACTCTGCAATGTCTCCACAAACGATGAATTTGCGGGAATACTATATGGAAAAGCTGAGGCTACGGCTGCCATCTTGTGACCAAATGATCCAAGTAGCGTTGTGAGGTCGGAATACTGTACTCGGCTTGATTTGAGTCTGCAGGGACTTGTGAGTGAATCTAACGTTGCTCCCAAGAAGAAACTAGATTCGTAGTCTGAATCAATCTGTGAACACATAATAATAGGTTTTGAAGGTATTCCTCATTTTTGGATGCACATGAACTTGAATCCCACATTAGGCTCACCTTATACGACATGAACGGCACAGGGATAGCTTTGGCGGATTGAGAATACAAACTGCTGGTTAGACCTAGACTGGTGAAGATAGTGCTGTTGTTGTAAAATCCATTCCAGGTCAAAGCAGTATTAGCCAACTTGAGTCTCATTCCCAACCCATCTTCAGCCGTCAGACTTTTAAAAGTGGGTCTAGTTAGTCCGAAGCAAATCAAGTTCTTCCTTTCGTATTCATCCGCCAAGTGAGTACTGATGCAAGAGGCTATCCCACT
>JAQGBJ010003213.1:0-13403 GCA_034698345.1 Sphaeridia pumilis
AACGACAAGCAAAGCATAGCAAAAGTATGTTCTATGCCTGAGGCGACGGGAAGAGTTCGGATCGGGATTTTCAAAAGGGCGGCGGAATTTTATGGTACATAGTTCGTCAGATTTTTAGCGTGCATTAGAATTAAAGAATCAAAGATTTAATGAGCAACATTGTATTTTAAATTCTATTTAGGTGAAGGCGTTGCAAACGGTGAAGGCTCGCTATGGGAAGAACAGCGGCAATTTTACAGCAAATCCTTCCGAACTTACGGAATCAGCCGAGGCGAATCAGAGAAAAATGCACTGGACGAAATTCAAGATTTGTTGGAAGAATGGAAAAAGTTAGACGGAGCTCCTATTGAACTAAAAAATTCCAGCGTGTCTTATGCTTTCAACACAGTTTGGAGCATTTTGGGCAGCAAACGTACAGAAGCCAGTCATGCCCTGGGAATCAGCCGACATTTGGCAGTGTAAGCTATCTGTCAAAGCTCATAGCTACAGATGTCACAATTTTTCAAAGGAAATATTGTTTGAGGATTTTGTAATTATTTCGATTGCAGATTCTCTAACATGGACACCATTTGGGACAAAGTGGCTTTTGTGGCGACCAACTTTGTTGACAAATTCAGCAATGTAGCTCGGGCTAAACTGGACGCAGTCAAAGTCTTGTGGGGAGAAAGCGTCAAGATTCTGGATGAGCATCAGCAGGACCGAATTGCCAATCAGCCGCGGGACGTCATTGATGAAATTCTGGACAAAATGGACCAGACGGAGGATCCCAAATCTTTCTTCCACAAAACGAGTGAGTATGCTTCAAAAAGAATACATGTGATATGACACGAGGATTTCTTCAAAAACGTTGTTGACTTCACAGACCTGGCACATGGATTCATGCTACACGAGCTAATAGCTGCCACTATGGACACTTCGACAAGGACACTTGAATGGCTCCTGTTGTACATGACACAAAATCCGGAAATTATGTCAAAGCTACAGCGAGAAATCGACAGTGTCTTAGGGCCGCAGCTGAGACCAAGTCTCGCTGACCGAGATAAAATGCCGTTCACACAAGCCTGCATTTGGGAAACCATGAGAGTTGCAACTGCACTTCCGTCCGGGATTCCACATACGGCGACAAAAGACTTTGAACTGAATGGAGCCTTCATTCCAAAGGGAACAGTTTTCATCACAAATTTTTATGCTGCGCATCGGGACCCTGAAATCTGGGACCGACCTGGCGAGTTTCTTCCTGATCGGTTCATTACATCAAATGGCGAATTTGACGTGGACATCCGAAACAAAACGATTCCGTTCGGAGCAGGACGGCGGATGTGCATTGGAAGTAGCATTGCGTTAGACACAATGTTTTTGTTTGTTACCAGTGTTTTTCAGAAGTTTAGCGTTGAGCTCGTTGGCAAGGTCGATAATATGGATGGGGTTTTTGGGTTTGTTTTGTACCCACCGCCCGGACTACAGCTTAGAGCTGCTCTACGGAAGCCCACTCGAAATGTATAACGCTAAGTAAATTGTATTGTTTTTCTATCTTATTGCCTCTGAACCTGAACTTAACTTTGGGCAATACGCAGAATACCTCGAACTGGACGTCTACATTGTAAATAGATGCAGTGAATAAAAATTGAATGTGAACCCGGGGTTTTTATCTATCAACTATCAGGTGTGGTAACTCGTGTAGTAAATATGGTTCAGTTCAAAATTTATGAGGTTGAACCTTCAAATGCCCAGTATTTCATAAATTAAATATCGAACCAAGCACTGTGAATCTAAGCGCCACCTATACGAGGCGCACAAGCTCATATTGTAGAGCGCTGCCATTGTCCAGTTCTGAATTAAACTCGCTTCCTGTCTCAAGGTCACATGAATGCAATAGGTATTTACGTGCGACCAACAACAAACAAGTTTCAGTTAAGCATTAGTTTCGCACATACATTTGAATTACTGGTCTGAATTAAAGCTAAATTAAAAACGTAGTACAACTTTTTCGTTATTACTTGTTTGTTGCTCATTCAAAAGTATTTTGCGCGTGTGTATTTTACAAGTGTGTGGGCAGCGTGCATTTAACTGACACTGACCATGACAATTTTTTCGCACTTCACATCCATCATCTGACTTTGTGAGGAGAAGGTCATGCAGTTTCTTTAAACAACATTCAACCAGTATACCAAACCAAGTTCGATAGAATTGATTTAACTCATAGAGTTGAACTTCTCGTGTTGCTGGTTCACAATGGCGCTTCTCGTGTTTCTCAGTCTTTTGAGCGTATGTCTACTGGCTCTGACGCTATGGCTTCGAAAAAGTGTCATCAAAGGCATTCCCGGTTTGTAAATAATTTCTAAACGTGCTTCATATACATACTTTCCAATCAATAGTAAAAGAGCATAATTTTTGTATTGTAGAACCTCCAGGCAACTTGATTCTAGGGCACGTTTTCAGCTTTGGCAGAGATTTTGCTGGGACATTTTTAAAATGGAAGCAGACGGTCGGACCTATCTATCAAATTAGAATCTTTAACCAAACGTATTGGACTTTGCTTCTTTTGGAGTTGGGAGGCACTTAAATTTAATTCTGATCGTGAAACTGTTATTGGAAAATGCAGGCTGGTTATTTTGAGCGACAAGCACAACATCGCTAAAGTTTGCTCCATGCCTGAATCGACAGGACGACTGCAAATCGGCATAATAAAAAAAGTTGGCCAAGTTCTCGGTACGTTTTAGAAGACATGGCTATTGCTAGATTAGTCAGAATTAATTGTGATAAAATCAATTAACTTTTTCTGTGGCAAAATTCACCTCATTTTGTAAATGTCTTTGCAGGTGACGGCGTTGGAAATAGTGAAGGGCCTTTTTGGGAAGAACAGCGTAATTTTTTCGTCAAATCATTTAGAACCTACGGAATAAGCCGAGGCGAATCCGAGAGAAGCGCTTTGGATGAAATTGGAGAACTTGTGCAAGACTTGAAAAATTTACAAGGTGCACCATTCGATCTCCACGGTTCCAATGTTGGTTTCGCTTTCAATTCAGTTTGGAAAATTTTGGGCAGTAAACGGTTCGAAGTGAGCCATGCCCTGCGTATCTGCAATCATTTTTCAAAGTAAGTCAGTTGAAAGCTAAATCTAATGCTTCTAGGCGAGTCAAAAAAAAGTTGGATTGATTTGTGAACTTTATCATCGTCTTGCAGATTCAGTAGCATGGATTCCATTTGGGATAAATTTGCTTTCGTGGCGACAGAATTCACCGATAAATTCAGCAATGCTGTTAAAAATAAACTTGATGGGGTCAGAGCAATGTCGGAAGAAAGTAGGAAAATATTTGCAGAGCATCAGGAAAACAGAATCGCCAACCAGCCTCGTGACATAATTGATGAAATTCTGGACAAAATGGACCAGACGGAGGACTCCAAGTCTTTCTTTCATAAAAAGAGTGAGTGTAAATTAATTTATGAGTAAACTGAAATCATATAAACGTTTTTTTCAATGCAGACTTGGCACACGGATTCATGCTCCACGAGCTTATTGGTGCGACAGTAGACACTTCGACGAGGACACTTGAGTGGTTCCTGTTGTACATGACACAAAATCCGAAAATTATGTCAAAGCTGCAGCGAGAAATCGACAGTGTTTTGGGGACTCAGCTGAGACCAAGTCTCTCTGATCGAGACAAAATGCCGTTCACACAAGCCTGCCTTTGGGAAACCATGAGAATTGCACCCGTACTTCCATTCGGAGTACCACATTCGGCAACAAAAGACTTTGAACTGAACGGCGCTCTCATCCCAAAGGGTACCCCAATCATTACAAACCTTTATGCTGCACATCGGGACCCTGAAATGTGGGACAGGCCTGACGAGTTCATTCCTGAACGATACATTACATCCAATGGTGAATTTGACATGGACGCCAGAAACAAAACGATTCCGTTCGGAGCAGGACGGCGGACATGCATTGGAAATATTTTTGCTTTGGATACAATGTTTTTGTACATTGCATGCGTTTTTCAAAAATTTGATTTTGAGCTAGTCGGCACTGTGGACAATATGGACGGCAGGTTCGGGTTTGTTTGGTACCCGCCGTCTGGCCTACAGCTTAGAGCAGCTCTTCGGGAAGCACACTTGAAATGACGTTAAATTAATTGTGGTGAAAAAGTTACCGTATATTGACGTTACCTTTCGCTCTGTATTGATTTCAAAAAGTTAAAGTTATATTAAACGCATGTTCAGTTCCGAAGAAGCTGATGTTTATACTTATGTCTTTCTCTCATTCCAGTGTGTAGTCAAGCAGGATCACATATTATTATCATCATTATAATATTTTGTATGGATGCATTTAGTGAATGTTGATATGATAACGGTTGGGGAAGACATTTCCACAAGTGTCAACAGAGGAAAATTAGTAGTTACTGGACAGAGGATGAAGCAAGAGCCAAGTTCGAAAAGTGGACTAATGGAGGAAGGCCACTGCTATATATTGCTTCAGGCTATTAGAAGGCATACGTTTACTTGTGCTCGTGATATGGTTCAGTCAAATACAAGCTTTTGATGAAGGCAATAATATAATGGATATGATATAGTTGAGATATCAAGAGATTTGCTTCTTGACTTGACCCTGCTCAGCGTAATGCGCCATGGCTTCTTCACCTTTACTTTATACCAACATTTACAAACTTTTCCATCAAATCTCCTTCTTCCTAGTAAACTATAAATACGCACTGCAAAGTACAAAACAACTTTTACTCCACTTTCAGACGTTCAAGTGAATCATAAGAGTTTACCTCGGTTCAGTTGAGTCAGGAAATTTTCAAATCATTCGAGTGTTGGCAACTGACTTACGAGCATTGTAGCTAGGAATTCGGCAGCCAGTTTCAGCCTTCGGTTTCCTTGACAGGTGCCGTTAAATCCCAGGAAGCGTTCAACGCTATGAGCGTTTGTACTAGTTTACGAGCTTTGAACTACAATTTTCGTGGCAAGAGCAACAGAAGGAGAAGTGCAGTTGAAGGCGGGAAAGAAGAGCGGGTCTCCAAGGAGGCGTTCAAAAGCGTTGGACCACTTGGACGTTTTTAAAACAGTGTAGACAGTCTGCGACAGTTTTTAAAAATTCCATTGAAGGATGGATGAAATTTTTCAAGGTTGATTTTTATTTCTCTTTAGTTTTATTTTCTTTTGATTCGATACTGAATCCTGGAAGTTGCAAGCGTTTTCAGTTTGAGAGGCAAATATTTGAGCATAGGAAACAGAAAAATCCATTAACTTGAACGTTATCTTAAGGTGACAAAAGGTCACGTGTAAATGAATCCCATACGTTTAAATTGGAAAATTCTGACCATTAATGACGTTTGTTTGTATGTAAACACTTTTGATGACGCAAATATATACACAAGTAGCACGAGGTCGTCTTGTAATTGCAGGACAAAATATTAAATAAAATTATTTATTAATTAACAAACTAAATTTAATTTACTTCCTGCCTTCCAGATCGAGGAAGAACATGGAAGGCTCGAACTCGAGACCTTTTGAAGCAGCGGTTTCCGATTTTGCGATGGCTGCCAAAGTACCAAAGAAGCTACTTGTTATCGGATATGATTGCTGGCTTAACAGTATGGCTGACTGCAGTTCCGCAGTCGCTGGCCTACGCAGGTATTGCTGGACTTTCACCTGAGGTTAGTTGAAAGTTTTGCTTAAGTTGAATTTTGCGGTGTCGAAATTAAGTTTATTTTTTCCATAGTACGGCTTATATTCCCAATTTATGGGCCCGTTTCTCTACATTTTTATGGGTTCCTGCCGTCAAATGACAGTGGGTCCAACTGCCATAGTACAACTGTTTACCTACCAAAAATGTGGCGACGACTTTCCGGAATGTGTTGTCTTGATGAGTTTTTGGAGCGGCGTTGTCATGATAGTTCTTGGCATATTGCAACTTGGTGAGTAAAATTCGGAAGCTGCAAAATTTGTATACTTACAGCTTTGAACAATCAAGTAAATTTTTATTTGTGTTTCAGGCTTCCTAGTGAGTTTTATATCAGAACCAGTAACAATTGGATTTACTGCTGGAGCTGTCGGAGTCATAGCTGCTGGGCAACTCAAGGCGTTGTTGGGCATCAGTGGCGTTCAAGAAGGAAGCGGTTTTGTGGACTACATGAGCCATTTGATTCAACATTACGATACCATAAAGCTTGGTGATTCTTGTCTGGGAATTACTTGCATATTTGTCCTCTTGTTTTTGAAGGTACCGAAGGAATTTTGCAAGTTGATGTTGTTGATGAACTGGAGTGAAAAGGCTTCTATAATTTTCCTATTAATTTTATTTTACAGAAAATCAAAGAACTTCCAGTTGACGGAAAAGCAGTAGGAAAAAGTAAATTTTTGGCATCCACCTTCTACGTCCTCGGTCTCACCCGAAACGCTTTGGTGGTCTTCATAAGTTCGTTAATAGCCTTCCTTTTGGTGGACCCGCCGTTTGCGTTAACTGGTTCTGTTCGAAAAGGCTTCCCGCCAATTGGAGTTCCATATTTCCAGCTGCCACGAGAACGTTTGTTGAATACAACACTTCCGCCGGCAACTCAATATATGGGATTCATGGACACTATGTCGTTTTTGGGGTCGAGCCCTCTGGTGGTAGCTTTTGGAGCCATTTTGCAAAACATTGCTATAAGTAAAGCGTTCAGTGCTGGACAGTCGATTGACCCGAGTCAAGAGATGCTGGCCACAGGTGAGACATTTTTTACCTTCTTAAATTTCTGGAACCATTGAAATTACTAAAAAATAAGCTCCATTTTTCAGGTGTTATCAACAGCGCTGGAGCCTTCTTCAGCAGTATTCCAAACTCTGGATCATTGGCGCGTTCGGCTATCAACGACGCAAGTGGCGTTAAAAGTCCGCTAGGTGGCTTCTTCACCGGTTCCATGATCCTACTGTCCTTGGGCTATTTGACGCCATTCTTCGTTTACATTCCAAAAGCTTCGTTGGCTGCGATCATTATTTGTGCTGTTATTTTCCTGATCGAAGTGGAATCCATCAAGCTCATGTACACCACTTCAAGTAAGCTACCGTTACAATTAATTCGAAGGAAGAATCATAAATACAGAAATTAATGGAGTTTCTTTACAGAATTGGACTTTTTGTGCTGCATGGTAACCATCGTAGCTTCTTTGGGCTTCGGCGTCCAATTCGGAATGCTCATTGGCGTAGGGGTCAGTTTAAGCATTCTGCTTCTTCGCTCTCTCCGACCTTCGATGATACCTGAATTCAAGATCGATCCGGAAACCAATGTGCACTTTGTGCTCTTGAAGCCTGACCAAGGAATAAATTTTCCTTCAGTTGACTACATTCGTGATTCAGTTTACAGAATCGCGAAACGTCATGACAATTATTCTGTGATTGTGGTCCAGTGTGATAAATGGACGAGATGGGACTTTACTGCGGCGAACGCTTTAGTGTATTTGACAAAGGCTATGAGCAAGCGAGGAATTCATATGATTTTTTACAAGTGTGGGCCAGAATGGTACAATCTGCTCGAGACGTTCGGTCTCAAAGATCCGCCATGTTGTTACCATAAGGAGGACTTGGTGGACTACTTCAAACACATTAATTCTAATGACAGCGACCTGTCGTCTAGCGGTACTTATAACGAGCCTGCGGTGGATTACTCGTACTCGTATGCCGGCCGGAAACCGAATGAAAAGGACTTTTTGCTGGATTCTTCCAGGAGTAAGTTGCCCGGATTTTGATTTTTTTATCAAGCGGGTTTTTAGTGGAATTTGTACTGATTTTTTGTATGTTTGTCTAGGCTTTCCCAACTATATGAGTTTGTAATCAACTTTGCGTAATATTCTGGAATTTCAATGGCTGCATCGATCGTCATAACACGCTTCATGATTGAAAGATTCTTATACGCTTTTCACATACTGTACGTTTTGTATTGTAAATAATTTTATGGTAATTCCACTTCGTGACATTAGTACATTATGAGTAACTGCTAACTGAATATTATTCTAGTTTGTGTGTGCTTTAACCGTTTAATGTAAAGTTTACATTATAAACTCCAGTGTATAAATTATACATACAATAATTTACTGTAGATACAATAAAACATTCTCATTAGTCAGGTAACCAGCTTCGAAACTTTTGAGGCGATTCCCGATTTACCCATTTTGATACCACAACTGGATAATTTGATTTGGACTAGGAATCTTGAACGTCTGCTTTGATGACAACTAAACGTCCAACAAGTTCCTCCAGTCCAGAAGTACTAATGTTGACCACCAAAACAAGTTTTCTCTCATCTTATTAAGATCTAATGAGTGAAATAAAAGTACCACCATCATCCGTTAGTGAGGCAACATAGACTCGCTTTAAATGAAGCTATTGAGCAAATGTTCACAATTTGAGGTACTGTTTCTTGATTAGATGTTTCGCTCGCTTCTCTCATGAAGTTCCCATCCGCAGTGAGTACGAACGAAAATGTTTGAGAAGTACCACGATTCTCTTCAGAGTTTTCGGCAACCTGTAAATTTCGAAATCACTCAGACTTATATAAATTAGCTATTTCATGTCTAACGTCAGAGTAGAGTAACATACCGGCTGGTGCAAATCACGAGGATCTTCGTAGCTGTGGTACTCGGGTTGAGCTAGAAATGCCATAAAAATTTGGAAATCTGCAGCACAAATTTGAAAACATTTTGAGCTTTTCAGAGACTGACCTTGAATTTCTTCTTTTAGGGCTTGAGATGGCGTTGGAGAAATGTCCGCAGTAATGACAACTCCTTCTTCAGAAGTCGGGGGCACACAATCAGCAAGGGATCTAAAATTTCCTCCTGCTGTAGAAGTACTCGGGCTTTTGTTCAGCTTTGAACCCAATATGCTTGGTTTGCTTGGTGCAGGAGCAGTAGCGGATTTAGCTTCTCTCTGCTTGGCCACGTACTCGGCAGCAGCTTCATGAGCATGCTGTTTCGCCAATTCTTCCGGCTGATTAGGTGTGTTCTTGATGTGACGATCAAGGTTATCCTTTCTCCTGAAGGCAGCTTCGCAGATCGAACATTTGAAGGGTTTCTCGCCTGCAAAGATACATGAAATTATTGACCTAATCACAGAACGAAAAGGTATGGCAAGCATGAAGTGCAAAATACCTGAATGGATAATTGAATGCCGACGCAAGTCCTTGCTATTGGAAAAAGCTCTCGAGCATTGCTTGCAAGCGTAAGGTCGCTCTGTCGAGTGAGTCCTAAGGTGAAGGTCCAGAGTCCATTTAACCCCAAAGCTCTTGCCACAGTGATTGCACTGAAAAGGGCGCTCCCCTGGAAGGTATAGACAATACAGATGACTATTTGATTTAGTGCTTCTACAAAAGATCTGACTGATTGAAGATAGCATATTATGACATATCCGTGCTTCTTCAGGTTTTTCATGCCCGTGAAACGGCATATTCATGATGAGATTTAGTGATGAATCCCTTACCACCTTGTCCGCAGTCGAACGACTTCTCTCCTTTTTGGCGGATTTCATGGTATATAATGTGGGCCCTGGTCATAAACTTCATCATACACACATTACGCTGGTACTTGGGCGGATCTCCTGAAAGCAAGCATGAATCAATCAATATATGAACAACGTAATACGTTCTGCTCAGAAATGCGTAAAATCTATCCCACCTGCAAGAACAGTAATGGGGTTAGGGACCAGATAGAGCTTCTTCTTCTTCTCAGCCTCCGGCTGCGTTGAGGTACCATTCTGGTTGTCGTGGTCGTTATCATCTAATTTTAATGCATCATTTCCATCGCTGCTGGAACTTGTGCAACCATCCAGGTTTAATGGATCGTCTGGAGAACTGGAAGTACTGGGTCCCTTTAGCTTGACCTCCTTAGTAGAAGAAGGGCGAGGACTCTTGTTTGCATCCTTTGATGGTGATACTGATCGATTCGCTCCAGAATGGGACGAGGAACTCTTCTGAGGTTCTTGGCTACTAGTAGGACCAGTCATTATGAAGTCGGCATCACGTGGATTCTGACTTGCTGAGTTACGTCTATTTTTTATCCTAGCGCTTCGCTTCACCGCAACAGGAGTTGTCTCGGCAAGCTTCGTAGCAGGAGTTGCTTTTCCAAAAGCGCTGTTTTCTAAAGACGCGCTTCTCCGTCTGGGTTCTCCAGTAGATGGCGACGTAGACCGACTCGCAGACCAAGATTTTCGAGCTCCAGGAAACTTCTTCCGTCTATTTGGTTCTTGTCCAAGCTCTTCGATGAAACTTGGTCCATCGTCTGGATATCTGCCTTCTGATACTGGAGCGTGAGGCATCAAGTGGGGAGGTCCAACTGTCCAAGGTAAATCAAAATTAGTCTTCAAAGCTCGGCAATTCTCTTTCATCCCAGCACAGAAATCTCAACTTACTCAAAGCAGCATGCTTGGGAGCCACAAAAAACTGCTGCAAAACTGGAGGCAGGTTGCCCGGATGGAAGCCGTCCATCTGAGGCGGTGGTGCATTTCTGGGTCCGCTGCCTCCTTCCATGACTGACTGCAAAACCATAAAAAGCTTTGATTAGAAACACTGAACAAAACTCCGTGTCATCACCTGAATTTAAGCTTTTTCAGTCAATTTCTTCCGTGATACCAGAAGAAGATCATTTTTTCACACCGCAAAACATTTCCATATCTTGTATGAACATTCACAAGAGCATCTCGACTCTCGATTTCTATTTCTGCTCCACATTTATAAACGCAACAAAAAAGTACATGTACAATACCGTTCAATCAATTGATCTCGAAATCGCAAAATACTTTCGCTATCGCTGGAGCACAGTTGCTATAAGCTTGAAACCAAATCTTCGTCCCTGAATTTTTGAGCCTCAATCCTCGGCTATCATATCAAATCAATAACCTACATTCTGTAGAATCCACCACGCCTCCATAAGAAGCCTTCTTCTGATTGAATCACCTCAATACCAATGACTTCCCGACCTGGCACAAATGCAAACCCTTGAATCCAAAGCCTTCTCCTCATCATCCTTTTCCTAGCCGGCACAATTGAACATCAAAATCACTGGAGAAGAACCTAACCTCAATGTCAATCAACCCAGCACTGGATAGACACTTTAAAAAACCTTGCGAAAATGATGACATAACTATGAGTAACATTAACATCATCCACCAAATACCATTCGATTTCTTCTATAAGCTTATCACTGTCACAGTTTCATTCCGTCTTGCGAAAACCTAACACGTGCCAATCAAACGCTTTTTCAACTTCCCAGTTTAGAACACCTTGACTCCAGCTAATCTCCATCTGGTTGAGCACTTTCAGTACCATTCTCGGTAATCATTACACTCTTTACTGCTAAATCCTCGAAAAAGCGTAGTAATTTTTTGTAACTTACCTTTCACTTGGAAACGTCTCAAGATCTTTCCCAACTTCAAGTCCAAACTGGTCTTCTCCAACTTGGTCGAGGGACGGTCTGAATCAGTGAATTCCTTCGTATCCTGGATCTCGTACGGCGGCTCACCTTTATGGTTAAAGGGCCTAATTGGCAGCAGATCCAATAGAGTTGTTTCTTCTTCAAAGAACAGAACAACAATGAGTAGACTAAACCAAGAGGTCGTCAAATATATCAGCAGTAGCAGTTTTCCTACAATCTTAAACTATATAAACCTCACTCAGACATGTTGTCCACGGAGCTGAGCTTATCCAAGTCTTGTTGACGAAATCGTCTCCACAAAGCCGTACTTTGGCTTATGATTGATTATTTACAAAATTAACGTTCTAGAATGGACTTGTTAATCGGATCGTCCTAAACGGGGGATGGGTCTCGATGGGTATTGCTGCGAATAAGAACCACGTGCATATGGAAGTTGTCTAGTCGGAATAGTGAAGGACCAACGTAGCGTTTCTTTTAATGTGCAATGGCGAATATACCAGGAGAGACGAGACCACCAAGAACGCGATGACATCGAATACCTATTGGATCTCTTCAAGCAAGACCTCCTTTTGTCAAATCTTTTAGTTTGGTTCAAGGTAAATCATATATGAGGTTGTATATATGACCAGTACTTGACTAAGTGGAGCCGATGGTGGTCGTATTGTACGACGAGAAGATAATGTGGTACCACCAACTAAAACTTCATTTCACGTGTATATAATATACGTACGTACTACGTGCAAGCTGGTTAAACGAGGGCCTGCAAAATGGAACAACGCGGTTCAAGTTGACAGAAATTGACAGGATGCCAGATGGATCTCGATAAGGGTTTTTGCAGGACCAAATTCCAAGCGGATTCAAACTGTAAACTGAGCTCACTGAGGAAACTCCAACTGCTGCGGACCGCAGCCTGCGATACAGCTTGGAATCAAGACAAAGGGCCGGCGTACTCTTGAGCAGCGTTCCAAGTTCCCATGAGCTTAAGATTGGAAGTTTGATTTGTAATCCTAAGCTGACTGATTACATTTCAGAGGTATTGAGCTAATTTCGAGTGTTTTAAAAAATTTCATCCAACTTGAGTACCATATTCCATCCAAGCTGCGGAGATAGTGAACGCCCGAAACTACGAAGGGACGCTAGAAGAAGAAACCAAGTGAAACACAGTCAGAGCTGCTAACTGCCTGACAGTATATACACTCTACTTGGTCTAAATCTTCTGAGCTTCCATTTTCAACAGTCAATTAAAGCCAACGCCAAGCCTCATCATTGTGTATAGCTGGGCTGCTATCACTAAAAATCCAGGGAACGCCATCATATTCTTTTACGAAACCTTAACCTGGAACTTCACCGTTTAGCGAAGTGTATGGTTTGATGCCTTCACGGTTCATTCCGTTCAGATGAGTTAAGAAATCGCGTTGATTTGTGATTTGTTCCAGTTTCCAAGTCCCGACTTCTTCAGTCTTGGCCCTTGCCATAAGTCACCAAAATCACATACAATAATCAAATAGGTTTGCATTTGTGCCCTTTGTAAAACCCATGTCCATCTTCAGAGTTTCTTCTTGAGGCAGTAAATATATGGAGAGTCAACTTGATTTCAAAATTTTGGGGAGATTATCTGCTGCTGAATATGATTAGTCATTGACTCAGGAAGCTTGTTTGGAGCAACCCACAGCTTGAAGCCTAAGGGTTTTTGTTTGCCTCTGTCAGCCAGCAGCCCAAAATCCAACCGACATGTTTGGAGACCTCAACTAAAAGTGCATGCCTTGATGTTTGAAAGCTTTTGGCACTGGCTGATTGAGAATGGCATAATGCACTCAACTTTAACGATACTACAACTGCCTACCTACCAACGACCGACCCACAATGAAAAGGCGGGTTGTGCTTGCTGTATATATATTTGCCACAACGAACCAGAATGGTAATTTCAAGGCAAAAAGGTGGAGACTCGTCCGCCAAAAGGTTTTTTCATTTCCATCAGAACCAACAACGCTTCCAAGCCCACAT
>JAQGBJ010003214.1:0-13399 GCA_034698345.1 Sphaeridia pumilis
AAAGATGGCGTTCTCGTCCACGGACTCTACCTCGACGCCGGCAGTTGGGATTTCGGGCGCATGGTTCTTGCAGACCCAAAGCCTGGAGAAATGAGTCCGCCGATGCCCGTAATCCATTTTCTACCTACTGAAAGCCCTGTCCCTGACAAGGATGTCTATACGTGTCCTTTATACAAGACTTCTCAAAGAGCGGGAGTTTTGTCGACGACAGGGCATTCGACTAACTTTATTGTTGCAATTCAATTACCTTCCAATAAGCCTGAAGCGCATTGGATTTTAAAAGGGACAGCTTTGCTGTCCCAGTTACCAGTGTAATGTATTTTAGTTTGATTTTTATTAGAAAAAGTGTTTATATTCTGATAAACGGTATTAATAAAACTAAGGATTCAACGGCTGAAGGTCAGAACAATAGTAAATTCTGACTACTAATTTAAAGAAATCCGACTCTTTTGCCTTCAAAACGAGGCTATTAATGTGGAAACTTGCTGGAATCTTGAGGTTAAGTTTTGCCTTTCGGAAGTAAAATCTAGAAAATTTTCATTTAAATTGCATGTAATTTTGATTGACGTTAAAGATATCGCTGACGCTTTGGAGAAATTCCATGTCCACCAATTCAACCTTGACATTGACAATGATATCGTCTCGTCTTGGTTCATCATCAGGATCGTTTCATATTAATTTGAGAGATGTCTCACTGTATATTTTTGATAGATGATTCATGATTTTGGAAGGGCGATATCTGATAAAATCCTATGATGACGAGGCAATTTAATGTTAACAAACAAAGTCCAGGAGCAGATAGCTGCAAGTCAAGGCCACCGAAACGTTGAAATGAAGCTTGAGATGGATGAGGGTTGCAGGAATTAGCCCAAAGCGAAGACAACGTTTTTCCAGCTTTCAGTTCAGCCAGTCAGAGTCTATATGGATTTTGATGAAACAGTCATCAACTTGAGAACGTTTGACGTTACGTAACCTCTTTCAAGCCTGGATGAGGATACCAAAGAATCCTTGGTTAAAAAATGCTCATTTTCTGCCCCAGATTCGTTAGTCAAGTTTTCGACTTGGTCCTGCCTTAAGCTGTTACTCGGTTCCTTTTTTGTGATACACAGAAGTGATTGAAGTTTTCGAAAAGTTTTTATACTGCCATTGGATATTGTCGAGATGAGTTTCTTAAAGATGGTTAAGGAGTGCCATGTGTACTCTGCGGTGTTGGTAAGTTTTCAAATTCGTTGAAATGTGACGACTCAAAATTCCCGCTTGTATGCTCAATGACACGCTTCTAAATTCCAGATAATGGGTTTCTGCCTAGCAGGACGCTCCGGAACCGCGCTTCTGAAGATCCACCAATACAAACAAAGCGACACGGTACAAGAGTGGACCGCCAAAATATCCGACAATAGAACAGCTGATATTCCCGAGTCGGCAAAACAAGCGGTTGCTTACATTCACTTGTTCACCTTTTTTGCGATCGCAACGCTTGTCATTGGTGGAGTTGAAGTGTTGTGCAGCATTGCTGCCTTGTCAGTTTGGGGGTTTCACGAAGGAAAGGTGAGAAAAATGACTACTCGATTTGAAGACTGCTATTACCCTTGTTTTTACATGTTGATTTGTTTTCAGAGCGTTACTGGTGGTTGCTGGTACAAAGTGTTCGACAGGATCAGCGCATGTGCACTCGCCCTTATTGTCGTCTTGTATTCCGTCCGTATTCTCTTGTTGATTGGCAACCCTTCCGTCCAAGAAATCTTGAAACTGGACCCTGTCTCGGAATCAAGAAAAGAGGTTACTGAAATCTATGATGGTTGGACTGTTTTCATGTTTTTACAAGCTGGTTACTTCTTTCTTGTTGCATTTGCCAAGTTGGTATGCGGATGCGGATCTTATGGGGAGGGGGAGGGAAAAGTAGAGACAACTGCATAGCTACAAGTAGTGAGCAAAACCAACGTTCTGACTGACGTTTTGAAATGTCGATTGAGTTGAGTAGTGTTTTTTGTAAGCAAGTTTATAGGCTTATTTTTAGAAGACTTGAACAGCTATTGAGTGAGATTGTGTAACGAGATTTGGTCTAAATGAATAGATAGATTTTCCCAACTATGTTTATCAGATCTTTCTTAGCATAGTTGTTATATACTCTGTTAAAGTTAATATAAGCAAACCAGATCTACTTGGTTAGTTGTTATGAATTCTGACTATCAATAAAGGAATGTGAAGAGCAAACTCCCAAAATTATTGTCTTGTTGAGAGTATATCGTATGAATGAAACGGGGGCCCTTTTTTAGATAGCCCTCAGCTTTAGAATGAAGCATTGTCATTATAGGGACATCCGGGCACTTTGTAATCGCTTTAGTGACGTCAGGATGCATTGCGATCGCAAGTGAGAAGACGGGAGATTCAAATCAAGAAAGTGTTTACTTTAGATAGCAAAACCCATCAAAACCCAGCAACACCCCCTGGCGCTTAAATTTACAATGAATATCAAATCCCATTGGTCCTTGAAGGTCTCGTCAGATCCTACAGCGTTGAATGCCAAAGTCGAGCCAGTTTCTCAGGCCAGAAACGGGCGCAGAAGGGTCGTCGCCAGGTGGCGCTTTAACAATCAAGTTTTCGGTGTCTTTTCCAGCCATAGGGCCGCCGGTTGAGTTCGAAGGCTTTGGAAGTTCAACGTCAGTGCAGATTCAGCGGACTTTGAATAAACAGGCTCGAAATTCAACTTTGGGCAAACCGCCGAAGGTGAAGGCGAATCCACAGGCACTTCAGATGGTCAAGGATCAGGTTTTGCTAAAGGGCGCGGATGTGTATCAAAAGTCGTGAGTTTCTCAGCGTTTTTCTTGTTTTTTTATCATGTGACAATATAATTTTTTGGTAATTTTCAGAGGCGCTGATACTTTGAAGAGGTCAAGTTCAAGCTCGTATCGATGTTCGGCTTCCGCGGGACAATTCAAAACTGTTTTGGAGCCAAGAAAACTTCGGAAGTCCACGCAAGACGGAAGTTCTCAGTCGATTCCACAAGTTCGGTCTGATTCGGAATTGCCGCCAGGAGCGTTGCAGTTGAGGCAGTTTGGACGTGGTTCGATGGATTCAAGGTCAAATGGATAAGGCTTTGACAGCGCATCTTGCTTGTAAGCAATTTTAAAATGGAATTATATAAATTATGCAAGTGTTAAGTGCCGTTTTCATATAAAGGCAAAATTCGTCGGCATATCCAAGATTTCCGAATGGCTTTTGCAAAGGTTCTATTTTTTTAGTAATCCAAGCAACCGCTGACAACCGCAAAAACCTCAGCGAAAAATACCTGCCATCCAAGGCGAACCCAAGTTTTCCAAAATGTACCGATCACGGCCAAAACATTTCCTGCCTCCCAATTTCTGACCTAGCAAAACAAGCGGTTCGACCGTTTGACCGCTGGGGAATCCCAGAAGAAACGCCTCTTGGAATCGATCAGCTGATTCACTTGATTCATTCCATTCGTGACCATCCGACCAACGAGCATCTCTGCCTCATGTATGTTTACCCTCCGAAACACGCCGAGTTCAACCCCTACTGGCTCAGGTGAGTTTTGAAATTCAAACTTTTTTTCTCAGTTGCCTTGTGTAATGTATTTGTACTTGAATTTTATTAAGATTTCTACTGTTAACGTATGTTAATACGTATACGATACTTTGTATATTTTGCTACCATTAAATGCCTATAAGGAATTCAATTAGGTCTCAAGGTCAGAACAAGATCAATAAGTTACCTGAATACCAGCAAAGTTCCATGTTTCGGATTAAAACGTCATGTCATGTCAACTCTATTTTCTCAAGGTCAGTACAATGTTAGTAACTTGAAGAACGACAAAGTTGAAGAAATTCAGCATAGATTCCCGCTCAAACGTATGAAACCGGCCTATCCAAACCCCTCTAACCGAGACTGCTCGAGTCTGCCTTAGAACAAGTTGCGCGCTCCGCCTAGTTCCCGCGCTTTGAATCAGATGGCGCTTTGCGCGTTGTAGCCGCGCAGGAACATGTGGCGCTCGATTGTAGATAGAAGGGTAAACTACTGGCGCCATCATCCCCATGTACGTCATGATCAACCGGAGGAGCCAATTGTCCATTTCAAAAAGCATGACGGCGGATAGGCTGAAAATGCTCATTGTAAAGACGGTATTTTTCAAAAGGTTTATCGCTGTTGCATTTCCAACGTTGAAGAGCTGAAGGGCCACTGAAAGTTCTTGAAGGTTTTGCCATTTCTTTTGGACGGTTGAGCAAGACCTGGATGATCCAAGAAATATTTTCATCAGGCGAGCCTTGACAAATCGCAGACATTTTAATGACAGCTATACTCACCTGATTATGTATTTATCTATTGCACTCGACCAGACTTCAAGAAAAATTATATGAGAGGTGAACAGGACACCGCCCATTGAACTAAGTGTCAGCAGTGTCACAAAATCTACGAGCGTTGAGATGACTGACAGAACAAAGTACACGGTTCCGCTGCTAAGCAAACCTTCGAAGTGCGCCCAACGAACCAAGAACCGGAATTGAGGCAACCAATCAGGATTCAGAGCCAAAAGGCAGTTGATGAGAAATACAGCGGAGTAGGCTGATATCGGGTAGACGTAGAGGAACAAGTGGACAATGTTAAAGTCCTTGACGGCGTTCTTGTGTCGCCAGAGCCAGTTAAGAAGGAGGATGAATTCATTTCGGCGCTGGACGAACTGAATGTAGCCCGCGCAAATTCCGAATGCTGAAGCTGTTGTGATTATGAAGTGAAGGGGGGCAAAGAGCGGGTTGGAGAACCGATCCACCGTCAGAGATAGCAAGAGCGTCGATACAAGGATTACGACGCGCAGCGCTGCGAGCGAGAAGCCCAAGGCGAATTGTACCTTCTTCGCGAAGCTCGCGGTCGAAGTTAGTTTACCGGTTGCTTGGCTGATGGTGATTGGAAAGCCGTATAATTTTGAAAAGTGGCGCAGGAACCAAAGGTTTAAGGCTACAGCGTTGGGAAAGTGGAGAAAGTAAGAGACAAAATCGTGAACGTGGTGAGAGCTCCAGGAATAAAATTTGCCGTGGGGCATTGTTGCGATTTTTGGCTTTTACGTTTTGAGAATGTGGGGTTTATGTGGATTTTATCGCTTGACTGGCAGAGTGAGCACTGAATTTTTAGGTGCTCGCTGAATATGAGAAATAGGAGTTGGAGCTTTCAGCAAGATTGAATGACGATTGAGTATTTTAATCAGCACATAATCCCGCAAAAAAGTCGCAATCAAGCAAATGAATATCGAAAGAAAGAGCTTTTAATTAAATCATGTGCTCGACTGGAGGCTTTCCAGTAAATGATTTAGTGTTTTATAGATACATTGTGAAAAACTGGCCGTCTAGGCAGTTACTTATTCCCGATATATACGCTAGGTGGGTTCCATTGGGCTCTTTAAACTCGATCTGCTGAACGACTGAAGTTCTACCGCGGTCTAACTGTGAAGTCTTCTTATCTATAGACAGCACTGCATATCATTGGATCCGCGGTCTAATTCGAATCTTCCAAAGTTTCTGGTGCATGATGCCGTTTAGTTACATGTGAAGTTACATGTGCTGGAAGTCACTATCAATTAAAGCTTTCTCAACGCAGCTTATTGAGCTGCGGTTTTGCCGATTTTAAAAACATCTATGGCTTTTATAGGGAATCATCCAAAGCTTGTTCAGTGGAATCGTTATCCCTGAACAACACTACGGAATGCTTCAGAAGGAGAACATAAGAATAGCCCTTGACAAAGGACTTCAGGTCCCTGAATGCTTCATAACGAAAGTCATCCAGTTCTTTGACACTTTGGTGGTACGCCAACGCCATGGACTTGAGCTTGTGGGGCCCTCTGCTGGCGGGAAAACTTGTATTTATCAGGTAAGGTCCCGTGTGCCCAAAACACCCTTCGGGGCCCTATCGGTCCCTATTTCAGCTTTTGGTTCTTATAGGTCCTAAAGGAGGCCCTAACCTCACTAGGTGAAGAAAGATAAGAAAGCTATTCTTCTGATGATTCTAAAACCGATAGCTAACTGCCACTCTAATAAATCTACCAGATACTAGGATTGTAGCTGGCTTCAGATTTGTGACTGATGACCTGACTCGTTACTGTTACTGACTCACTGACTGTTCTGAAACTTGTATGTTCTAAATTCTAATGGACAAAACTAGGATCTAGAAATCTAATGATAAATGAACAGACGGCGGTTTGAGGTAATAAACTGTCAGCGACATTTAATTAACCTCCTTCAAACCCTGAATCACAATTATCTCTTCCAACAATAATACACGTCCGATCACTTCAACAGTCAATGTCCAACTCCTCGAAGTTACCATTTCATCCCCCAAAGTGCGTCATTCCAGACGACAACAAAACGTCGGACAAGAAAATACAAGCCCTGCTGGCTCGAGTACAATCAACCAATCAGAGCGCAGCTGGCGCTTGATTTAAAAGTGTAAAACATCGAATTATTAAAGTCATTTAAATCCACACTAGGCTCTAACAAGCAACTCGCTGCTGAAAGCGACTACTGGCACAGTGTCGACACCTACGTTTTGATTCACAAAGCAATCACTTCCGGCGAACTCTACGGCGAATTCAACCCATTGACTTTGGAATGGCTAGAGGGTCTCGTGGGAATCATGCAGTCGATGCAGTTTGGGTTGAGAATATGAACACGGTTTTAGATGATAACAATGTTGTGTTTAGCGAAATCAGAGAGAATCAAGATGACTCGAAGGGTTCGGCTCATGTTCGAAGTACAGTATTTGTCGCAGGCTTCACCTGCGACTGTCTCCACGTACGCCAGCGCCCTCTAGCGTTGCTAACTTTTCTGAAGCAGCGCCCTCTATCTGTCATATGGTTTCTAGGCACGGCATCGTCTACGTGGACTCCAAAGTAGTGCTGGTAAGACGGTCGAGAACATGCCGGGCGTACAGGGCAGGGCATCAACTTCTGGTACCACCAGAGAAGGGACTCATACGTTCCTAAAAGTCTAATACCCCTTACATTTTGCACCACACGGCATACCTGGAGTTTTAAAAAACCGTGACCATGCGTTTCAACTCACAGAATGCTCACACCAGATTTTGAATCAGTATTCGTGTTGATTCTTGATTATAATAGAATTTTGAATTTTGGAGCTCCTTTCTGCGGATCCGATTGCGGATAGTTCGTGAGCACGTGAAGAATAGCTGATGTTGCATTCGTTGGCAAATCGTTTGCTGATCGACGTTGTCAATTTTGGTATACATATTGTGAATATTCCATACCGTTCAACCCTTTCAGTCAGTAGTACAGGTCTGCATACAGCATGCATTGTACTAACAAAAAGGATTCAACATTATGTGATGTTTGCAATACAATTTTTTGGCATCAGCAGCAACAACCATCACACACCAAAAAAAAGTTAAATAATTTCGAAATTTATCGCAATCAAAAAAAATTCATTATGAATAGCGACGAAGAATCTGAAGTTCAATTCCCAAACAGCTGAATTGTTAATTACTTCGACCTCTTAAATTGTGAAGGCCACAAGAGGTACAAATTCAAAGAGGAGTTTCTGGAATCAGTTGGCGCGAATTTCACACTGTAGGTTAGCGAAGTTTCCAGACTTAATTTTCTTGCCTTTGATGCCTACAAGTACAAGCCTTATCCTTCCATCTTTATTTTGGGTGGACAAAAAAAGGTCGAAGGATTGATCTGAAAGTTTGCGTAGGCACCTTCGAGATTACAATTTCCGAATGAAAAAAACTTTTACTTTCAGTCCTGGACTCGAGATACAAGTGTCAGTGGTACAAGAACAACTTCCCCAGCCAGGAACGTAAATCTGCGGGATAAGCATCAATTCACTTTATACAAATAAGAATGGCGTCCTTAAATTTCAACTACATCTTTTTTGTGAACGCTCTACATGAACCACGACCAAAGCCCCAACAAACTCTCTTCCGACTATGCATTTGATGGACACTCACTGCAGTCTACTTTTGGCGTACGGACTCAGAGTAGTACTTGTTACAAATTTAAGGAACACGGAACAAGCACATAATAAAGGCCTGAAATATGACGTTTACAAGCAGGGCAGTATTTTAATGGACTGCAGCAGTCTGAGCAAGTGAATAAATGATGACATGGACGATACACCACTGATCGTTGTTTGGATACACAAATTTCGCAGCTCATGCAGTCGTCTGTAAGAATCGAATCTACAACAGCCAATTATACTTGAAATGCCAAAAAAAGTATTATTAACTCTTTTCCTCCCGGTTCCACTTGGGGGGGGGGCATTGTCATTGGGAACAATCTGTTTTGCATAGAACCGTTGTAATACGGCAGATATTAAGTTGCTCCCCTCGGTAATAACCAAAAAAGACGCCTTGGGATAAACTACCAAGTGAAAAGATGAACTTTATCCTGTGGATTTGCTACACTTTTTTCATCAAACAGTTTTGCCGATTCTCGAGCAAATCGGAATTGAATACTACATATTTTTCCTTGGTCGTTTTGACTTATTCGCGAAGTGGAGGTGGTGGGGGGGGGCTTTTATAAGTATACGATCAAATCAAGCTTCAGATGTTTATTGGGAATATGATGTGAATACATGTCCGTCCGATGGCATGAATGGGACGCGGAGTTGGAACGCGGAGTCCGGAAGGTTGCATGCAGACCGCTTTTTCGGACGAGGAAATTGTATATAAAAGACCCCGAGAAATGTTGTATCGCTCCCTGAAAGCTGTTATGTTAGCTCTGTTATGTTAGCTCTGCAAGGCCTTCTCGAAATTAACAATTTCTCCAACTTTTGCCAGCCAAAAAAAACCACCCAATCAATCCGCCAACTACGTGGCCTTCTTCTTGATGCCCATTTTGGTATGATATTTGAGTGATTTGCGTATCAGCTCCCAGTGCATTCTCACGCCTTATTGATTTCGAATCTGTTGCGCTTGCTCATCTATTTACTTGTCGCTATCTGCCGTCATTCAAGCGCTTCCCTTTGTCACTGCTTGTTATTTACTCATCACAATGGCCCGACAAGGTTATGACTCGAAAGGCCTATTCAAACAATGTATTGTTGTGAATTGTTGTAGTTGAGGTCAGGTTGGTGTTGGGGGAGGTCAAGTTGGTATTCCGCGAGGTCCTGTTGGTGGTGGTTGGAGTCAAGTTTAGACATGATGGTGACCGTCGTGTCTAAATATATACACTTATAAATCTAGGATTTTTTAGGTTTACAAACTCGCTTATCATCCATGTGTATACAAAAATTTAGTCTTTCTCTTGTCGATGCTACTTGACTGTATAATTTGCGGCTAATTTGTTGATGGTTGGAGGAGTGAAGAAGAAGATGAAGACTTGGGTGCGCCGGTGTTGAGTGGCAAAAAAGACTGTGGATCAAGGCACATTGTTGTTGTTAGCAGCAACAGCGTCAGACCTAATAGAATTTTTCATTGGCACTCAAACTGACGTTGATCGACTCATGTTTTTCCAGCATCGAAATCTTTGTTTCAGGATATAGTTCGTTTACCACAAGTTATTCACTCTTACGGACAACAAAGTCGTTATCTATCGGGATTGCGTTTGAGCTTTTCTCAAATGCGTACTTGCAACTCTAAATCCACGCGTCGCCAATGTTATTCTGGTGAATCAACAATCATTTTGAAGTCTGGGAAAAAAACACGAAAATGTCGAGGACAAATTCGGCCGGAAGACAAGACCAATGTGTCTTCTTGTTTCAGGACAGCTTTGCTTTTCGAGGTATTTGCGCGACCATGTAGATCTCACACAGTCCGAGAATAACTCAGCCAAAGGTCAATATAGTGCAATGTGAACTTTTAGGTATAGTGGAGTGGACGTGCGGACTCTGTGGACACCCATGATGTCTACGTCATTATCACGTCTGATTACTCTGTTACTCGTCAGAAAACACTCGAATATTATAGTGACAGCTTCAATTTGTAACATGCCAGTCGCAGAATACATGTATCAATATGCCGAAAATTCCAACGTTATAACATATATCCTTGGTATATCAGGAGGGGACATAAGCACAAATTTTCCAACTAACCTACACGTCACTATCCTAAGGGGGGAACATAAGCACATAAGTAAAAATTGTCTCTGCCACTGGGAATGGAACTGGGGCCTCCCCTGCTCTATCAAAACTCAAAAAATTCTTCAAAAGTGAGTCATCAACAGCGGGATGGTTTGTAAAGTAAAGTGGAACAAACAAACAAACTTTGTTCGAATCGAGACTTCCAAAATATCTTCGAGTGGACAAGATGGCGGCACACTGTTCGAAGTTGGACGGAACTGCGTGAGCTTTAACGCTGAGCATCTTTTTACGCCAGGAAGTTGATAGGTTCAACAAGCTTTTGGACATCATCGGTACTTCGTTGGACCAACTTCGAAAAGGAATCAAAGGACTTGTTAGTATGTCGGAAGGCCTCGAAGGGATGCATCGGTCATTTTTGAACAGTCAGGTACCAGTTGGAGTCTTGGGAAGCCTTTAAGTTTCTTCGAAATCGTGTAATGGATTCTGCTGGTTTCAGGTCCCAGAAATTTGGAACCAAGCAGCTTATGTTCCGGCAAAGCCTCTGGCGTCTTTGTTCAACGATTTGGTTCTTCGGGTTAATCGAATCGAGGTACGAATGAGTCACCAATTTTTTGAAATTGAACTTCGAAGCAAGGCTTAAGTTTTGTTTATTGCTTAAAGTCCTGGTTCTACTGCAGCGAACCCAGTTCGCATTGGCTTCAGGCTTCTTCTTTCAACGACGCTTCTTGACCGCAGTTCTACAAACATATGCCAGGCGGCACAACCTTCCGATTTTAAAATGTATTTTAGTTAAAATGTTTATTACTTGCTGTAGTATTAATAAACCTATGGATTCAGCGCCTGAAGGTCAGAACAATAGTAGTAACCTGAATAACTACAAAGTTGAAGAAATTCAACATCGATTCTCTCTCGAACGTATGAAACCGGCCAATCCAGACACCCTTGGCTGAAATTGATCTAATCTGTTGTTTCAAAAGACGCGAGTTTCGCGCAGTCGCCCTTTGCATCATCATCCGTTTAGCACGTTGAAGCCGCGCTGGAACTTTGGGCGCCTGGTGATAGATGGCGGGATACAGCAGCGGCGCTATAATTCCGATGTACGTCATCATGAGACGGAGGAAAACGTTGTGTATGGAGAAAACCAAGATGGCGGCCATACACAGAACGCTTAGGATGAGGAGAGTGTTTTTTAAAAAGAAGATGGCGCTGGCGTTGCCGACGTTGAAGATTTCCAAGGCTACGGTCAGTTCCTTGAGGTTTTTCCATTCGGAACTTGCAGACGCACTTCTGAAAATTGCCAATCTCAATAAAATTCTCTGATCTTCAATGTGAATCCGAACTTACCGCTTCCTTGAATTTCCCTGAACGGCAGTCGACCAAACTTCAAGAAACAAAATTTGCAGCAACAATACAACACTTCCAAACCAAAGCAGGCTAAGTAAAGAAAAGAAATCAAGGAAAGTTGTGAAAACAGAAAGAGCATAATAAACGAGTCCGCTGCTCAGCAGACCTTCGATGCGCGCCCTCTGGACCAAAAATCGGAACTGCGGCATCCACTCTGGATTCAGCGCCAAAAGACAGTTGACCAGAAAAACGGTAAAGTAAGCTGAAGTCGGGTAGAAATAGAAGAATATGTGATAAATTTTAAAATCTTTTATGGCCTCCTTGTGCAACCAGACCCAGTTCCAAAGGAGGATGAATTCGTTTCGGTGCTGCAAAAGCAGAGTGTAGGCTCCACAAACTGCGTACAATGAAGCAATGGCCAGCGTAAAGTGAAAAGGCGTCAGAAGCGGGTTCGAGAACTCATCGACCGTCAGAGATACCACAAGCGTCGATGCGAGAATCGCCAAGCGCAGCGCTGCGAGCGAGAAGCCCAAGGCGAATTGCAACTTCTTTGCGGTGCTCCGCGTCGAAGTGAGTTTGAAAGTCGTTTTGTTAACGCTGATTGGGAATCCGTAGAATTTTGACATGTGACGCAGAAACCAAAAGTTCAGAGCTACAGCGTTGGGAAAGTGGCGAAAGTATGAGGCGATTTCGGCGGTCGTTTGAGATCCGAAGCTGAAACTTGGGAAGCGCTGTTTTATGGTTGGCATTTTGGAGTTTTTGGCTACTGGAGGCTTCAATTTTGATAAAATTCGGAAGCAGATCTGATGAACGAACTTGTTGACTCCTTGGACACTTTTGAGCTTCTGGGCCCTAAATTAGCTGTCGATGGGCGATGGGCGGTTTGACAGACAAATTGATGAAAAGAGTTCTGTCAATCGCAGATACACCTTTAATCAATCATACAGAACGTGCGTTCGATTCCGGCCAGCAGGTTAAGGCCTCGTATAAATTGCAAAAACCGAAAACACTGAGTAAGTCAATACTGTCTTGAAAGCCTGAACCTTTAGCTGACAGAATCTGTAAGCCTTTCAAGAATCCGCTCATATTTGCGTTTGTGGCGTTGATGACAATATCAGGTCTACTCGGCCAAAGTTTCCAAATTGACATTTAAAATTGTGCACTCCCTTGATCCCATGCCGGGTCCTAAGTTGACTTGACGGTTAAATATATTTTTGATGACCCGATAAAATAGCACGCATCTTAGGTTTCAAAACGGTATATCGCCCAGCTTGTTGACATGTTCCTATGACATGCCATGGGCCATTTTAGCCCTCCAGGTGGGGTAGAAGCAGATTGGAACTGGAGAAAATTGCAAATCTGTCAAGTCTGAGTCACAAATTTCTGGATTCGACTTGATGGGTGTGTGACTACTATGTCCAGATGTCCATGAGAATGTTTTTGGTTCGCAATATTACGTCCAGTCAGCCTGGAGATTTAGCAATTTGGAACCGGAGAATCTACTTTTTCTGAGGGTACCAACACTAATGCTTACTGGAAGGTCTAAAATACTTAAAAGTTCAACGGTTTCGCATTCCAGCTTGGTGAAGCTAAGATAGTGTTGTATGCTCAGATTTTTTTCTAGTTAAAAAAGTATTGGAAAACTGGAATTCTGGACAAATTAGGTTCGGAAACTATGGACAAGGGGTTGCTAACTTTCAACCCTGCTGGACAAGCCGGTTTTTGAGGTAGAGAGGTGAAATTTTGTAACTACATCCCAGATAGGGTCTAGTTTGTCAAGGTTCAATTTGGTTACCATGACAACCAGAAGATTAGAAATATCCTACTATTTTGGGCTGGCCGGATTACCAACGCACAACCTGTATATATATGATGTTGTGTATTACATTAGCAAACAATGACCTTGTTTGAATCTTGATCAGGATCTGCACCATTCAGTCAGTTGACGGAACAACCATCACTTCCTTCTGCGTACATGAGTGCGAAGGATCTAGTCGTATGGGCTCTAGACC
>JAQGBJ010003215.1:0-13389 GCA_034698345.1 Sphaeridia pumilis
AAAGGATTTGGCAGATAATTTGATTGAGAGGGAAAGAAAGGATGCATTTATGTTTCGGTTGTAGTACTTGCATGTGTGTGTGAATTGTCTCTTGGGGACATATGGAAGCGGTGGGGGTTTCAGAATGGAAAGAAAAAGAAGAATGCGACATGGAAGGATTGCCCGTGAGACTAATGACGATTGTCACAAGTTTTACTTTACGTAGAGAAACCGAACAAGTGCATTGTAAGTGGTGTAGGAAAGGAGCAGAGGGGATTTTGGCTGTAAGTAGCGCTAAAGAGTGCAAGTTGGAAGGAAAGGGTTGAGGCGAGACGTGAAACAAAAGTTGGCTGGCAACTGGTAGGGGAAATTGGATTTAGTAAATGTACATAGTTTGGGTTTTGGAAGCAGCTACTACTGCTGGGGGTTCAAGTGTGCACTAGAAGAGTGCTAGAGTCGGTTCAAGTGGTTGAAAGAGATGGCATTGGAAATAGAGAGAGAGAGAGAAAGAGAAGTGTGTTTGGGACGTTTAGGAAAATGGCAATAGGCCATGGTGGCGGATGGAGAAAAATAGGGAGAAACTTGAAAAGGTTTAGTTGGGAGGTTTGTTGTTGTAAAGAGTTTTATCTGTTCGGTTGTCCTTGAGAAGAAAGTTATGGAGGTGGGAAAAGTATGTAGCTAAAAGACACTAAGTACAAGGGTTGTAATAAGTTGTTTGTATCAGCTACATGGATTCTGAATCGGCAAAACAGAAGATTGGAAGGATTTTAAAAATTTCGTATGATTTGTTTAATAGCAGCTTTAAGAATTGTAGAGTTGGAGACGGAATTTGGCTAGGAAGGGGAGGAGCTAAAGTTGGTGATCTAGTTAATACTGGTGGTAGTGAGTGAGTCGGTAATGGAGGAGCAGATGGGGCATTTGCCAGGAAATGAGGGAATAATTAGGCGTGCGCTTGCTGTTGGTTGTTCATTGAATTTGGTGATTTATTGCTGGCTTGTAAATGTACGCGGCTGGTACATATGGGGATATGGAATTCGCCATTTTTCTTTGTTATGTTAAAAGATGAGGATTCCAAGTCATTATATTGAGTTGGGAAATTTGTACGTGAATTTGTACTTCGACTTGGAAGCAATCAAAAGTGATGATTGGAGCGGCAAGAATAATGCCATGTTGCAGCGTTGCAGTTTTGTCGGCAAAGACGCTGCGCTGGCTGATAGACAAATGGACGTGCGAGGTTTGAAGTTATGATGATGTGAAGTAGTGTAATGGGATGCGTTGGTTCTTGTGGAAAGAAGGATGGAGGATAATGATATTAATGATGAAAGTAGCTTTGGCTGATTTAGCTGGATCGTGTGCATGAGTTTGCAGAAGGCATTGGAGGCTTGGAAAGGTTTGGCAAATGAAAATTGATGTCGATGATGAGTTTGTGAGCGTGCTGGTGAAGAAAGGGTTGAGTTTGGTCCCGGTGCAGGAATAAATGGAAAAAGGCGGATAGGGTGGCTGGCATATAAATGTGTATACGTTTACATACATAAATGGTTTATGGACGCGAGAAAAAGTGTGTATTCCAGGCAGAGTTTAGGAAGAGTAAGAAGGATGAAATATATACAATGGAGGGTGATGGCTTAAGGAATATATTATGGGAACAAAAATGTTTGTTGTTGGAACTGTACAGCATTATATACATGGAGGATAAATAGTGCTTTGTATTCAAAGAATATGACTGATCAGTATACAGAATTTATGGAACGGCAAGTATGGGCAAATATGTTTATACTTGATCAGAATTTTTGGATATCTGGAATTTTAAATCCACGAAAGAATTTGGCGTTGATGAAGAGGATGATCATGGATTGGGTGTGACAGGTGATGGATTAGGAGATGATGTCCGGAGGGGTTGCGAATTTTGTGGGCTGACCAGGGCGAAGATGATGATTTGTAAGACAGATTTGCAAGATGGAAATTTATACAGGTTATGAGAAATTCTGCAAGCCTGCGGGATTGGATAGATCAGGTAAAAAGGGAGTAGTTAAAAGAGAAATGTAATTTGATTGAGGTTTTGAGAAGTTTTGAATTTAAAGTAATATCACAATTGATTATGTGTATTTGAATCGGCAGAATTTGGAGATGTGTGTTTGTTTTGGTCATGGGTGTAGTTTGCGAAATTTTTGGAAAGAGGCGAATGCTCAATGTTCAAACATAAAGTTTATAGTTTATGCTGTATGCGGGCATGAGTTCTAAAAGTATTGGGTAAAAAAATGGCGAGGAAGGAATAATGAGGAGGTTCATACTGGCGAAAGGTCGTCGCGGTTAGAAGTTGTAGTAAAGGTAAATGAGATTTTAAATGGCTGGTAGAGGTGATGAAGTATGACGAGGGGTAATTTAGTAGGTGGAAATTTAATTTGCAGGTGTCAATATATAAACGAAATTAGTGTTGAAAGTGAATAGCTTCCTGTTAATATCTGAGTATAAAATGGAGAAGCTTACTTAATAAAATTGGACAGTACTTAAAGGTTAAAACGAAAAAAAGGTAGAATGTAATGGAATAATTTGAAAATATTTTTACAGGCGAGAAAGTTGTGTAGACGGGTAAAATTGGTGGAAAGGTAGTTATTAGAATGTCGTATTCTTTCTTTCTTGAGCGTGCAGATGAGATAAAAAGTTTGGTGAAGGGAAGAGAGGGACACAAAGTTGGGAGAAAGCCGAAAAAGCCGTTGTCGTTTCTTTGCTAAGTATAATATTCCGTTGCTTTCACTGTTCGAAACCAGGAAGGTAAAGTTAGCAAGTTTTTACTGTTGGGTGGCTTTTGGCCGTGGAATTTGTATCTGCAGGAAAGTTGAGTTTTTCCAAGTAAAAAGAGAGGAAATTGTGGGTCTTGAGTGGATACAAACAAGACTGTAGGAAAGTTGAAAGAGGAAAAAGAAGACGGTAAAGTGAAAGGAAAGAGTGTGACTTTTTCATGAGGGGTGAAGTTGCCTTGAATAAGAAAAAGCGAGGGGAAAAAGCAAAAGCAAAAGATGTAATATCTGTATATCGATCGCGATTTGCTCACAATATTTTTTTCGGGGTGAAATTGTACTTAAAAAACTATGATGGTGAATTTTGAAGTTAGTTTTTTGACAAAATGGATATGATTTAGTGTGAGAACATTAATTTAGTGGAATGTATGCAATTGACTAGGTGTTGGTAACGCATATGAAGATCCAAGTAGTGGTTCGCGGGAACTGACTGAGCAAGTAATTTTGAGGAAAAGTTGTAGAGATATAGAGAAACATGTGTCTGTTTGCCAAAAGGGGGAAATGTATACAAGATTGTACGAGATTTCAGAGAGAGGCTGTGTGAACGAGCATACGGCGAATAGTGGGAAGGAATTATATTCTACATGTATGAGCCGGAGCCGGGTAGTAAAGACCTATGTATTTTGGTGGTAGTTTTGGCTAGATGGAGTATAGAAAGTTAAAGTGGAATCTAGCGTCTCTAGCGAGGGATACTGGGCTGGAGGAAATATGAAAGTGTGTGTGTCTGTGTGTACTCGGGGCTTAGGGGAAAAGACGGGAGGATTTGGATAAAACATGTTCACGGGTTTAAAAGTTGAAGGATTGTATAAGGTGTTGTGAATTATTTGCAAGGAAAAGAAAAAGAGGCTGTGGGTGATTCGAGCTTCTTCTGTAACCTCTAAAGCTCTGGGAGGGAAAAAGTGGGCGTTGAAATGACGGAGGAATTTTTTCACGTAAGTAGATGAGCCGGAGATAATTGCAAAATGGCAATAACAAGTCAGAAGCAAAGAGTTGTTGATGAAATGCTGTTGAAATTGTTGGAGTTTTCAGAAGAAAGTGTATTGATTTTGGCGACTGTGTGGCTCTAGCGTTAGGAACGAAAAGTACAATTTCTCGTTGGTGGATAGGGGAATTGAAGGCTGTGGGGAAGACGAAATGTGAGGGGAATAATGATGGATGTGTGTGGGTTGATGTAGAAAAGGATATCTGTGTAGTAGTGGTATTATGGCGGATGAAGAGGAAATAAATTGGTGCGAAATTGCTTGTTTGCCTTGAGATATAGAGGTGCATGTGGAGGTATATGGGTTTTGTAGGAAGATATAGACTAGAAGAAGAGAAGAAGGAAAAGAAGAAGAGCCAAAAAAGATTGTGTTACTGAAAATTCTAGGGAAAAAAGAAGCTTGGGAAAAGAAGGAGGAGGAATAGGAGGGGAAAAGATTGGGTTGATTAGAGGTTTTATTTCGGAGAAGAAGAAAGACAAGAAAGCGGAAGTTGATGATTCGAATGGAGTTTGTTTTGTAAATTGGATATTTGTTGCCTTCCGGTTTGCCGGAGAGGTTGATTGAGGAGACTTGAGGTATGAAACTAGTGGATTAAATGGCCTGGATGTAGCTGAAATGTAGAGAATTTTTGGTTGAAAGTGTACGCTAAAGAATGTAAAGAAGATCACGTGGGTTCCCTTTGGCGTTTGCGGCTACCGGTTACAAGATTTTGCGGATGATTTAATGGTAATCAAGGTAGAGGAAAGGAACGAAAGATGTGGTCAGCTGGTAATTGATCTTTGACTTGAATGATTGTTGTTTGTTGAGTGAAAAAATGGTGGTGGGTATTTGGACATGGATTAAAGCGAGTTATAAAGCAACAGTTAGAAAAGTAATGAGATGATGATGAAAAAATAAGAAAGAAAAGTTGCTGATGATGATGGTAGGAGATGAGGTATTTAGTCAGAAGAATTTGTCCTCTGGCTTGAGGTTTACGTAAGGAAGAAGTTGGGGTTTGATGAGGATGGAAGATTTGAACCTGAAAGGAATCTTGTTGAGAGATGATGGTGGTGGAAATGCCATTGAGTGAGCTTCTTGAGCATTACGTAAGAAGGAATGGAAGAAAAAGAAGGATTTTTATTGGCCTCACGGCTTAGAGTCTTGGGCTGACTGACTGTGAGTTTGTTGTTGGTCTAATCTAAATTCTGAGCCTGTTCTGGAGGGCATGAAAAATATATTAAGCATGTAAAGCGATACGGTGTAAAAGGTCTGGGGCTGCAAGTTTTTGTTGAAGCCGTCGTAACAACAAGAGATGTGGTTGCCATTAGGCGGAAGGAGCTCAAGAGAAACGCTGACTGTGAGAATATGTGAATGACACTGGGATAGCTTTTTGTCGGGTGTTTTAGCAAGGGAAGGCGGTGGCTTAAGAAGAATTTCGTATAAGGAGGTGGATTTATTTGATGGGATGGGATGCAAGGAGCAGTGGTGGAAGTTTTATTTTTTAGAAGAGAATTAATTGATGGCTGGCTGAATTTTATGGGTTACAAGGTTTGCTTTTTGGTGACCAAATGTTCGATGAGCAGGGCAAATGAGGATGTTTCCAAGTGTTTATAATTTGAGATTGTTTATCAGGGAAGATTGCGTTGGGAAGAAGTGAGATGAAGGTGAGATTGATTGAACAGGTGAGATTTTTGGATCGAGTGTGGATGATGTCATTCGTCATGCTGGAATAAGGATGCGTGGGAATTTGGAAGATGGTTGGAAAGCAATGAGAAATATTATGGCTTTTGAAGAAATGATTACAGAATTTGTAAAATTTTGGAAATTGACTTCAAGGTGTATAAAATGAGAGAAAGGAAGCTGGGTGTTTATGAGCAGAAGCGAAGAAATGTTTGTTTTGATTTGTAAACAAAAGAGAAAGGAGCGAGCGCGGATGTAAACAAAAGAGATGAAAGCGGATGCAAGACATCCTTGGTCAAGGCGGGCGGTTTGAACGGAGGGTGGAAAAGGGATGGCTTGGAGGTGATTATTACAAGGGGTTGGTTGTGCGGTTTTTTGATTTTTGGTAATTGCAGATAATATTTTTTTATAATTTATAATGGCAAATGGAGTTGGCAGTGGACAATTGATAATATTGGTGTTTGGAAAAGAGAAATAATTTGTGTGTTTTTGTTAATTCCAGGTTCAAAGTGAAGAAAATGAAGTAAATTCTGGAGAGAGAATCTACAAATTGAAAAAGAAGCCTTATTTGGGAACGAAAGACTGATATCTGTGAAGTGGTGTGGAGAGTGCGTGAATGATATGAAAAAGTGAGAAGCGTGTTGGTTTGAGATTTGATAATCGGATCGAAAGGATGACAGATTAGATGGAAATGACTGCATGAACCATACAGCAGTTAGGAGCTACTACTATTCATCATCATCATCTGGCCTTTGGAACTAGTTTCAAAGGTTGAAGTTGGAAGAAGAGCCGGTGGATTGGATTCGTTTGTATCTACAAGAGATTTAAAATGCTAGAAGAAGAATCAAGAAGTTGAAGGCTCCGTAGCGAGGACGCAGGGAGAGTCCGGCATGTAATGGGACTTGCCAATGAATGACGTTGATGGTTCTGGTCGCGGCACAGGCCTGAGGGCCGGCAAGTCTAGCCGCAATTCAGATGCCAACTTTGAGTACGAGGATAGCGAATGGGACGTGGGAATTGGGAATTTGATAATTGACTTGGACGCGGACATCGAGAAGAGCAACGAAGATAGCAGCAGCATTGGCAGCAATACTACGACGACTAGCCCTGCTAGGAAAAGTACTAAATCTAAGAAGACTAGTTGTAAATCAAGGACAGACGTCACGACGGCGGGAAACAACGTTAACAGTAGCAGCGGTGACAAGGCCGCTGCTGCACATCGCGGAGACAAGTCCAGCAAGGGGAATTCTGGTGGCAACAATAGTCCCAGCAAGAAGGCCAACGGCAACAACAACAACAACAAGTCAGCATCGGCTGCTGCTGGAAGTAGCCAGGGGAAGACGACAAATAGTGGTGGTGACCCTTCGATGCATATCTCAAAGTCTTCGGAAGGAGCTTCAGCAACTTCAACGACGACGACAGCAGCAAGCAGTGTGGTGAATAGCTCAATAGTCTCAGTTGCGAATTCTACTTCGTCGACGACATCGTCACCGTCCTCGGCAACAACAACGACGACACTGAAAAGTGGGAAAGGAGCATTGATCACGCAACAAGCGCCTTCGGGGACTGTATTGACTGGGAAATTGAGTTCATCATCTGATTCTGTTGTTGGGAAAGCAAACAGCAGCATGAACAACAGTATTGACCATTCTCCAGGGACTGGTGGCATTGGCGACAAGGGGGAATTGAAAATGAAGATCAAGAAATTAAAGTCAGGGACTAAGAATGTCGGAGGAGCCAAGCATGAGATTGTGAGAAACGATGTGGCTGCAGCCAGTTCAGGGAAGAATTCTTCGTCGTCGGAAATGAAAAGCAAGGGAGACAAGAGCAAGTCGGATGGGCCGGATAAAGAAAGCAATAAAAGTATTAGCAACAACGATCACGATTCGCCATCGGTGAAGAACGATTCGCACTCTGATAAAAACAGTAGTAAAGGCACTAATAAGCGGGGTTCAAATACGCACAAGAAAGTCAAAGGATCCGTGCCGAATGAGTCAACGTCGTCTTCATCGTCTTCAAATAGTAAAAGCAACAGTACCTTAGCAAGCAGTGGGACTCTGCATAATGCAACTTCTTCGAAAGGAAAGAAGGACGAAAGTAAACTTGGGGCGCCGGCAATGCCTAACAGTAACTCGAACGCTAATAGCCATCGAAAGGAGGCGACAGGATCAACAATTAAGAATTCGTCGACATCAGTGTCTTTTTTGGAGAAATACCCAGGGAGAAAATCGCCCTCGCCTGAGAATTCTCCGCCAGTTAAAATAACTTCAGGAAGCAACAACTCGTTTTCGAATCATAACGCTGCTGACCAGAGCTTCAACCATTCAAGCACCACGACGTCACTACGTGGAGGTTTTGGAGGCTCCGTCACTGCAGCGGCGACTGGAAATAATAGTTCAGCATTCAAGACTACGCTTACAAGTTCACCTGGGAACTGGGCTTCCGGGTCACCAGCCAAGAACACTGGAGGTGACAAAGGTCGGCTTTCGCCTTCAGCTGGCAGCGCAAGTGATAAAGCGAATCCTAAGACGCACAGTCCTTCGTTGGGGAAGAAGGCCAGAGCTCTTGGATCTGACAGGGTGAGTTGCTGGGCTAATGCTAGTACATTTATGCTGCTTGTGTTGACGTGGTGACGGCTTACCATAAGAATAACAGGATCAGTGTTCAAGACGAAGCGTAAATACTGATAAGATAAAATGGATATTGAAGGATGAAGGCATTTGTATAAACACACATGTAGTTTAAAACGGTTTTGTGAATCATCAAGTTCAGTAGCCACTTAATGTTCTTGAAAGCTCATTCCATGCTTATTGTTGGAAAGGAAAGTTTGAGCAGATTGGTCCAAAAATTTGAGCTATGTTCAGGCCAGACGATAAAATTTAAAGTATGTGAAATATGTGACATAAAGTGACGCAATAGGGATTAGACTTATAAATAGGTGCAATTATTGGCTAAGTGCGGCTCAGCAAGTGTGTGTTTCCGTAACTAATTTGATTTTTGTTACAGAGTTTGAGCCAAGACGACAGTACACCGCATGCAATTGCTAGTAACAGTGGAACCAATGCTGGAACGTCTTCATCCTACAGAACAAGTGTGACGTTGAGTAGTGCATCATTGAATGATCTCAGCACCGGATCTACTGGTCAAGGTATTAGCAATGGAGAAAAATAAGTTTTTAAGTGTTTTTGAATATGTTTTTATTTTAAATGGTGTGTCTGTATATTTTCAGGCACGACGATGCCGACTACTAAGGTCCCAATGTCGTCTGAAGTCGCGGTTAAGACAAATCGAGTGAGCATGCCAGCTTCTGTAACTACCAAGCAAGATGTTTGTGTGGGGACTAGTGTTGGCACTGTGACAGAGCCGGATTGCTTAGGCCCTTGTGAACCTGGTACTTCTGTCACATTAGAGGGTATTGTATGGCATGAAACCGAGAGTGGTAAGTTCTATAGACGTTAATTGTATAGAAATCAGATAACACGTAAATAACAGAGGTACTGACTGATTTTATATGATCTTTACAGGGATCCTAGTCGTCAATGTGACCTGGAGGGGCAAAACTTATGTGGGTACACTGATGGATTGCACAAAAGCTGACTGGGCTCCACCACGTTTTTGCGACTCGCCTACAAGTGATTTAGAAATGCGGACCCCGAAAAACAGAGCAAAGCGAGGAAGAGGACAGACTGCTACTCCAGTTAATGATCCAGCACCCGCTGACTCTCGACAGGGAAATGCTAAGCTACGAAATGGGGTTAAAGGTCGACGAGGAAGCTCAACCAATAGTGGGTTTGCCACTCCAGTCAGTCCGATGAAAGGAGACTCTTGGCAGAAGAGGAAGACCAGAGGCAGTGAAATTGAAGAGGAAGTGAAGACTGCGAAACGAGCGAAAGTTTTGGATGTTAAGAACGGTGCAGGAGCCAAAGACCGACAATCCGCTAGTCCAGCTCCAACGTCTGGTGAAAATTCTTTGATTGAGTGCCCTGAACCCAATTGTTCCAAGAAGTACAAGCACATAAATGGACTCAAGTATCATCAATCTCATGCTCACTCGAACAGCACGGTTGTGCTGGAGGACTCCGACTCAAACATGTCTTCAGCTAGTGGAACTATTGCTGAAGGTAAAGCTGGCAACAATGCAGACGATAACGACGCAGATATAATGGAAGTAGATATGGTATCTACCACTGATGGCGAGAACACTAGCTCAGCACCCACAACGCCTGCGAAAAGAAGCAAGGAGTTGAGTGACAAAGTGTATGATATTAATTCAGACTTGGACTTGAAGGATGATACCAGTTACCCTGCAAAAATGAGAGTACTCAAAGTCACATCGACAAGTGCGGGAAAAGAGGGCGACAAGGACGGAAATACTCGTGTACCAATTTTGTCCGTGCCGGTCTACAGCGTGTCAGCACATGGCCGTCAAGAAGACAAGGATGGAGGAAAGGGAAATGTTATCAAGGGTGCTATTGCTACCACTTGGCGACCCAATGTGAACTCGTCAGCTAGTAGTCTAGCGGTACCAGTTATCAACTCTTCTAGCAAGGATGGGAAGTCAAAGGATCAGAAAGATCGACCTGCTGATTCCAGTCAAAGTAAGAAGAACAAGCATAAGAAGAAGAGCAAGGATAAAGATCGGGAGAGAGAACGTGATAGCCAAAAAGGTAGCAACGGAGTTGGGGAAGTACTAGGAAGCAAAAGTCCAACACAATCTGGTCTAAGTGTCAAGTCTCGGGACTCTTTGGATAAACGAAGCTCTAGTCTCGAAGAGTTGAGAGCAGAGAAGGAAGTACAGCAGTCGTCACCACAACTTCCCGCAAGCGGCAAGCCGACAGCCGAAGTCCAACCAATGACTGAAGTTTCACATGCCGATCCTCGAAGTCCAGCATATTCGGATATATCTGATGCAAATGATTCTGGGCCAGAAAATGATCTCAGCAAAAAAGATGCCGTACCAATGTCAGGTATTGCGGATTTGGCTGCAGCCGGAAAGAAAGATGGCGTTGTTGGTATTCCACCTGGTCACGGCATTTCACCCTTTTTCCCATCCTTCTACTCGCCATTTATCGACCCAAACAAGTCTGGAGATGCAAGGGACGCTGAAGTTGGACCTGATGGGAAACCAAAGCCGAAATCTCATTTACCTCATCATTTGCACTTAGCTCCGACTGGACCTACCGGGTCTCCGGAAGGACGTCGATCTCCTCTCCGGGAAAGTATTCCAGGAAAATTCCCACCACATTATTTTGGACCCCACGGGCCATATATGGGGTACTACGACTATCCTCCTGGTGCTGCAGCTCCTCCTCAACCTTTTCCCGACGGAAACTATGCGTCAGGGGCTCATAAACTGGACGACAAGGACAAGGGCAAACCGGATAAATCAGATTCAGTTGCTTTAATAACACACATTAAGCAGGAACCTGGTGCTGAAAAAGAACGAGGAAAGGAAGAAAGAGAAGTACACCATCACCATCATCATCACGATAAGCCAGAAAGAGAGGGAAACCGTTTGCCGGAAAAGCGACCTTTAGGACTCTTACCTAACCAACATATTATTCCGTGTAACAAACATGCTGCTTCAAAGGATGCAAAACGGGCAGCTGCAGAACGAGAACGCGAACAACGAGAACGGGAAGAAAGACGAAACGAGAAAAATAAAGAATCCGAATCCGAGAAAGAACGAGACAGACATAATGAAGGAGCAAAGCCGACGATGGAGACGACTGGCCCACCACCGCCCCCTACTGCAGGCTCGTATGACCCTCGTATCCCTTATCATGCCTATCTTCCTGGCGGGCCGTTTGGTTACGTAGAGCATCCACTGTACCGCCAAATGAACCAAATGATGGGACCTCCATTTCCTGGCTTTCACCCCTCACCTGCGCAGCGGTTTTCCCATCCCCATCCCCATCTCGGAGGTGGATTAATTCCAGAAGACCTATCACGACCTGGTGGACCTCCAGGGCCGCCCAAAGCGTTGGATGTGCTATCTCAGCATGCAGCTCAGTACTATGCTTCAAGCCACAAGATTCACGAACTCCAAGAAAGAGCCCTCAAGTCTCCTAACCCTCAGATCAACAGCGGTGTCGTCGGAAATCTTCCTGGCGCACCTGGTTCCCCTAGCGGTATTCCCGAACGTGGCGGCAGAGGAAGCATTGTCGGCGGAACTCCAGGAACAGCTCCTAGCAACGTGCCAAGTTCCGGACTGAAACCTGCAGATTTGTCCAAGGATATGAAACCCCTGATCGTCCCGGGTCATTCTCCAGAAAGTCGTTCGCCCCCGACTCAACACCATGTGCACAGTCACACACATCACCACACCCACGTCGGCATTGGATACCCGATTATCCCAACAGTACCTCCGCAATATTCTCCACACTATGGTGGTAAGCGGGAGAATGAATTTTGAATCAAAGTATTTTGTTGTATTCGATTTTCAAGGAATTTCTGCTTTTTGCAGTGATACCGTCTCCCGCTCCACCCCCGGCAGTTGCAGCATCCGTAATCACGCCGTTTCCGCCACCCAAGTCAACATGAGAAGATCCTTGATTCGCAATCAAGCTTTAGAATGATAAAAAGAATCGAGATTGTGATCCAGTTTAGACTTTCTTAGTGAAATCAACGTGTAATGCGGAGATGTTTGCAAAATTGTAACTAGTAACTCAGGAGCAAGATATTATCTTGCAAAAGTGCAAGCCTTGATTTAGATACGCTTGATGTGTTTTTGTATACTTTCTGATGCACATCCAAGAAACTTTAGCAATTAAGCAATAGAAGAGATGGAACCTAATTGTAAGGTCTAGTACACCTGTAGTGGTAGTAGTAGGATTTTCTGTCTGTCTACACACTGCACAGGTACAAATGTCTCTTGACTGATTCCTGTTATTACAAGCTTAAATAGCTCTCATCGATACTATACTGTTTTGTAGATGCTTGTTAGATTTTTATATTGTACAAATTATTAACACTGGGTATGTATTTTGATACGATGAAATATTTTTAGCGCTTTTTTGTGTAACTTTCCCTGACCTCCAAGTGGCTTGTGACTCGGTTTTGTAGGAATTTTAGAACCCTTGTTGGTTGCTGCAGAATCTAGTAAGACTTCATCGCACTGTACCTACTAACTGTGTATCTAGACTGATATTTTGATTGTGCTCTAAATTCAGCGGGGTTGTTATCCAGGGGAGCCAACCCACAAAGTATGATGAACAGTAGAGATTATGCTGTAGAAAAGTCTTTCTCCCTTATTGTGTGAACGCTTATAATAATAATGTCAAGTTTTATTCTTTTTTTAAGACTCAGAAAGTCATGATAGTATTAGATGTTGGCTAATGTGAGATACTTGTAGCTGCCTGCCTCAAAAGCCAGATTCTAGAATGAATCTTATCTGAAATGTTATAAAAATCCGCTTCATCACATTTGTAAGTAATGTTAGTGACTCAGTTTTGTATCTATAGTTGAGTAATTTTAGTATCTTTTAGTGTGAAACGTGGAATACGCTTATAGTAGGAAAAGAGAGATTAGTAGACCCTGTAGTGTTTTACCCTTTCGGTAGATGCTGTTGTTGACGTTGATGACAGCTATGTTATTTTATACTTCAGCTTTTGTACAAGGATTCGTCAATGGTTTGCGGATGAGAAGGTATGTACTTAGAATTGTACATAATGTTATGTACATAATTTTTCGATTGTTTTTAATTTATCAAACATCTCGGTACAGCGCTCCGAGTTTACGAGAATGCATGATATGTAACAACCGAAGTACCTCGTAATTGCAAAATTTTTTGTACATATGACGGAACTGAAAAAAGTTTTGGTGTTATGTCTGTTAATGTATGAGTTGTATCAAAGGATCCATGAAATTTTAGCAGGCTTTTTCAAAGGTTGTATTTAATAATATTGTTTGGGACCTATCGTAGATACCGTTAGAGAATTCCTGTTATCGACTTGTGTTCAAGCCTTGTGCTC
>JAQGBJ010003216.1:0-13388 GCA_034698345.1 Sphaeridia pumilis
GCATGGGAAATGATATAAATGCTCGGATGAAAAAGAGCTGTCCACAGGTGTTTTTTCCGATGCTGGACACAAGAAAATAAGAGGCGGTTGATGGGCATGAAGAAGAAGAAAAAGAAGAAGAGAATGTAAAGTAACAAGGCGGATAAGTGACTGACGGTTTTTCTTTTTCCATGTGAGCTTATGGACGGCACTTGTGATGGACACGCCGTTTCAACGGGAACAATGGCCAAGTGGAGGCGAGATAATGTGCGGCGGTTGAATTAAAGAAAAAGAGGAGGAAGATGATCAAGGAGGAGATTACGTACGGGAAGCGGAAGAAGCGACTGCTGCGCATGCGCGGCGGCGGCGCTTAAGTGAGTATTCGATACGCAGGGCTTCCATGGAGGCGAGTATCGAATCGCGGCGCTTTTGACATGCAAGATTTTGGCGTTTTTTCATCTCGCACATAACTGTTTTATAAAACAATGGATTTTTTAAAGTTTTTTGGCTTTTGGACTAATTTCAGGAAATCGCCACAATTTGATGATACATAAGTTGGACGAAAGTAAAGTTTGAGTTTAGCTGTAGAAAATCCTTGATTTAAATTCTGCCCGCCACCGCACCGAGTTTTATAAATAAAAAAAAGTATCAGGAATTTTGACAATATTTTTGAATGTCTTTTTCAGTTTTGGATATGATTTCAAACGGCATTACAATCTTGCATAGTTTTAAAAAATCTTCATTTCACCAAAGTTTTTCCGAAATCTCCCATCGCCTTCAATTTGTAAACTTCCTAAATTTTGGTCAACATCCCATAAATTCTAAAAGACTTTTTGAATTTTCACGGAAACTGTGGAACCTAAAAACCAGTCTGATTATCCCCGGTCCATTTCCCGATTCTTCACACTTGAGCCTTCAAAAAATTCCATCTGAATTGTCGCCTGACGTCTTCATTCCAGGTTACGACTGTACCATTCTAAATAATGTTATTTCGGACCCCTCAACTTCAGTACCCATTTCAACCTTTAAAAATTCAGGCCACACCTTCAGTCCTTCCCCTTGACGTCTTCATCACGCAAACCATTAAATCCTCGGATGGGAACTCTTACATTTTTCTATTTACAATATCATTTTCCTGTGTCCATTTCTTCCCAAAAACTTCAATCAAACCCACTGAATTCTGGGGAGTCAATCTCCAAATTGGGTCCACAAGAAAATCCCGTCTTTTTACCCACACACCACAAAACACCCTCCGGTCAGCAGCTTAAAAATTATACCTTTTCCCTTACGGAACGTAACGTTGAAATGTGAAATGTTGTAATATTTTGCTCCCATGCAGTCAACACAATGTGAATTTGTGTCCCAACAAACCTTTGGTGATCCTTACATGATAATCAAGGCTTTTATATACAAACCGACCGCCGCCAACAGAAAAATTCATAACCTTTTTGGATTCATAGCACCTAAACCTGATCCAAACTTAATGGTCCGAAAACCCCTGTCATCCCAACACCAACACAAATAGACACGTTTTCATATAATATTTTTCCAGTTCTCCTTGGGTCCCTTGGTTCCTTTGTCATTGATCCTTATTCATGTCGTGTCTCCGACCCTTCAGTCTCTATACCAGCAGCCTGGAGAGTTTGCGCTTCTAACAATTTGAACTTGCCGCGCGGCGCGCTGGCGCGCGCCAGCGCGCCAAGGGCGCCTGTTGACAATAACAAGTTGATTTGGTTTAGGTGCCACCACCAGCGACTGAATCTCCTAGTCGTTTTACTTCTGGCTAATTTAACAAAAGCCGCATAACGTGGCGCTAATGCTTTAATCGGCCTTTGGGATTTGCGCCTCCGAATTCCGGCTCGACGAAGGGACATTTTGAACAAAGGGTGTTTTGTAACTTGGCTTTTTTGGATTTCAAAGGGACGTCAGAAGTGATAATCAAGACGTATTATTTTGAATCCGGCTTTTTCAACGTGTATACAAAATATTTAAGGTTGCATTAGAGGGTTTGTTGGTGTAAATATTTTTGAACCGAGTTTCAAAGGTAGGTGCCGCCGCTGTCGTCAATTAAATTCAATTCAAAAAGTGGACCGAATTTGGTGGGTAGTTGACAGACAGTTGAAACGGGTTTTTGGAGCTGCCTTCATTTCGAGTCATGGGACGTTGTGGATTGAAGGGCGCCCAAAAATCTGGCTTAGGTTTTTGAACGAAGGTTCATTTGGATTCAAAGCGCGCCCGATTCATTATAAACTAAATAAAATAATGTTGAATCAACAACCAGGATCAGACGTCCGTGCGCGCACTTTAAATTCGATTCATCTCTCGCGCTTAATCGACCAGTGTGCAAACAAGGACAAATATTTGTAAGAGGTTTCAACTGGTTTTTTGCAGCATTGCGCGGAGCGCAATGCTGCATTTGGAAGCGGACTCATTTATTATAAAGGAATAAAAAGTTGTTGTTGAACGTTGTTTGAATGCGCCGGAGAAGAATGACGGACAGCAGGACCAGTAGCCGTCATCATCAAGTTTCCGATTGTCTTCGAAGTCGTTGAATCCACAGAGAAGAGATGATGGACGGGCGGTTTGGTATGTCGACAGTCGAAGAGTTGGAGCTTGAGTCGAACATAGGGCACACAGTGACTTCGAAAATAGTGGCAGCTTCGGTGCGGAGCACCGTCAAAACAGGGGCTGCCAATTGAACTTGATTGCCAGTAGGATTGGCGAGCGAGCGCGCGGCCACGCGCGCTCAATTCAAAGAGCGCGAAATTCAAAACCACAGCTAGGAGAGCATTTGCCTTTCTTCTTGAACCTTCAATCAAAGCCAATTAAGCTTTTGCTTTTTGGATCAAAGTCACGTGTTCATATAGGCAAATGCTATTGTGAGAACTGAGAACTGAGAAACCCATTTAAGTCATTTGTTCAACTGGTGAAAGAATGAGCTTTTTAGATTGGACGGATTGGAATTGACAGTCCCTGCGGCGGATTATTGTACGGTTTCGTTTGAGAACAAGTGTGTTTAAAATCCAACTTGACAAGAAGGCTTCAGTGGGCCGCAGGCCCACTGAAGCTTTGCGCTGGGCGCGAAGCGCCCAGCAGCAGAGATGGGGAAGATTGTGCAAGTATTAGCTTTTACGTCTTCTTTTGTGGTTTCTTGTTCAACACCTCACTCACTTTTGCCTTTTGACATCCGCCTTCTTCTCTGTACTTTACGTCTTGGTTTGACGGCTTCTTCTTTGCCGCTTGCGGCCTCTTTTATAAATGCGCTTAAAGAAGATATGTCATGTCAGCAGCAGGAGAAGAAGAAGTGACACAAGCCATAATCGCTTTTGAAAAGAGCGCTTCAGCTGTCTTTTTGGAACTTGTTCAGGTTCGAAAAGTTTGCCGCCAACTTCAAACCGGAAGTCAACCGAAGTTTAAGCCTGTCCGAAGACCTTCAGTGTGGCCCCTAAGCAGATTAACAAACTAAAGCAAACAAATTGTCCAAATCATCAGTTACCACCTTTCAATTAACATTTCTTTCATCTCCGTGTCACCTTTGTGAGCGCGGCGCGCCGCGCTCATCAAAGCGTCGGCGCTTTTACTCTTTTCTCAAGTACCGTACTTCCAAGTCAAGCTAAAGAAACGGTTTCAAAGCAAGCCGCTCTTTGAAGTTACTCAGGTATTGATTGACGTGTGTGGGAATTTTCAATGCATCCACTAATGGGTGTCCTATCCCACCCACGCAATTCCTTGATGATGAGAGAAGAGATACGCCACGCCCACTCGACCGCCAAAGGTGAGTGGGAAAGGGGTGGGCTCCGCCCACCCCTCGCCACCAGGTGTGGCTAAATCTTCATCTTCTTTTAGCTTTTGCATGCTGTAAGTAAACAGGAAATTGCGCTGGATTCAGCAGATGACAGATGAGTTTCGGAAGACTTGATTAGCTGTAAATCGAGGTCAATGAGGAAGAAACGAGGATTGTGAAAAGGTCGGAATCGGGATGATGATGATGAATTTGTTTTCAACTGACTGTAGCTACTGGAATGATGACTTTTGATGAAACTGAGCAGGCTTCTGGTGGCTTTGGCGGTCTCTTTGAAATCAAGAGTGGCTTGAGAGAATCGGTTGCCGCTTCCGAAAGAGTTGAACCCTGGCAATGAATGATTAGAAGTCACACACAAGTAGGCCTTTTTGGTAAGCCGCAAAATGACCGCAGAGTTGAGCATAGAGAGAAACTGTCTTTCAATGGCTCGGAAGTGAAGGCCCAAATGCTGAAAATATTATCTAAACAAGATATTCCGGCTGACACGCCGCTCATTTACTGAATATTAATCATCATCTGGTCGACACGGATATTTACATTTCAACACGGCCTTGTTTTGCACGTTGGATGGAGGAAGTGAGAAGGAGATTTTGGAGCTTGAAAAGAGCGCCGAACAGTGGGCGCTTTGAGGTCACAAAATTTTTAAAGTTTGATTGATGATTGGATTTGAAGGAAGGAGAACAGTTTTGAAAATCGGTGCAGAAATTGTAGTAAAAATAATGCTAGACTAAAGTGCCGTTTGGAAAATAATTTGATTTGTAAGGGGGATAAATTTAATTTGACAAACAAACTTGACATTTTTGAATCGAAGCAGAAATCACTTTAAAAATTTTAGTAAAAACAATGCTAGTCTTAAGTGCCGTTCGGAAAATAATTTGTATGAAATAAGATCTTTATGTTGTAATCTCTTTCAAATTGTGACTGTGTTGTATAGTTGTATTTTTATTTGGATCGAAGCAAAAATCGCTTCCTACTAATACGACTGGTAACTGGAAGCAAATTTCGACTCGTAATTTTCAAGCTTCCGAAAAAGGAGTGTCCCTCCAACTCATCCATTAAACCCCGCCCAGCTCTTTGCCTACTTGTCGTCATTGTAATTTGGCCTTTTTGTCGTTACTCGGACAAAGTCTCTGCCGGACACTTACTTTTGACTTTTGTGTCATTTTCTATGACTTTGCACAGCTTTGTCCACAGTTTTGTCGGAACGCAAGGCGCAGTAGTTTCATTGTCTCTTGATTCGGGACAAAGTCATCATCACCAACCAGTAGCACCTAAGTATTGCTTCATTTCCTTCATTTTTCTTGTTCCTTTCTGCGCCTTTGAAAATGTCTTCTTCTTCCGCCCAAAGCCGCTCACAACAATGGGCGCTACTTATGTACTTGGGCTGCTCTGATGAAGCCGTCGTCGCTGACATGGATCGCTTTCACATAACACGCTCATCATCACCAAAGAGCGCCGCGCGGTAGGAACCCAAAGATGAAGCCAAAGGACTCACAGTCAAAAGTCACAACGACAATGCCTTTGAAATTGAGTAGCAGTCACAAGTTAAGACGTTTCCACGTAATTAATGTCCTTGTTGTTGTTGGTGACATGACGACCTAATAGCATTAGGGAGTGGAGTCGAAGAAAGCTGCAAGAAAAGCTTTAAAATACTGGAAAGCGCTCCAGGGAGTCTAGCGAAGCCGCGCTGCCGCGCGGCTTCCAGAGAAAAAGTCGGTCGTCTAAAAGACAATATGTCAATTCCAAGGGTCCTTTTCACCGGTGAAACGACCAGGATAAGTAATGAGTGTTTTTCAGTAGTTTCCAAAGGTAAAAGTACAAGCAAAATGAAGGCCTTGGGACACAGGGTTTGGGTGACCTCAAAAGGGAAGAGGGCGGGACTCTTGTTTGAAAATGTTTTCTCATAATGTTTGAATTCAGGCAATTTATAGAAGCCTAATTTCTGTGTTTTGGGAGAAATAAAGAGAATCTATATCCAAAGCTGGAATTTTAAAAAATACAGCAAAACGGCACTGAACTATAGTAAAACACAAAACAACATGCCATTTTACAACAAATCTGAAAATCAGCAACGCAACTCCTCGTTCAAACAAAACGGCATTAAACTACAACATAATTTTAAAACTCGCGCGCCCTTTTCCAAGCGCCTCTGCATTCAAACCAACAAGACCCCTGTTCTGCGCTTTGACCTTGAAGCGCTCCCCCTCCCCCCGGACTCCTTTATTTTGACTCTTTTCATCTGCGCATGCGCCATCCGCGCAGCTGACCTCCTCTTCATCCCGAAACAATTTCATAATTTACGTCCTCCTAGATCTTTTTGACTGACTTGTTTTGTAACTTTGTTCTCTCCAAATTATCACTGAAACTTGGACCATTTTACCAAGAATCGCCCCCTGTTGTTGTTCTGTTTTGCCGTTCGCACTTTGAAATCCCATAACATTTAGGCATTTGTCCAAAACTTTGACTTGCATATACTAACAAAGTCAACAAAAGTTGCCGCTCCTATGGTTCGCAAGTACCCTTGAAAACCCCCCTGCGTCCATTACAATTCAACGCCTCGCTGAAACATATGCTCGCGCTTTCACACAACACAAAAGCCATCGAGTCAAGAATCGAGTCATAAAGCAACCCACGACCCTTTTGCCAATCCACAAGCACCTTTAGCATCCCAAGTATATAACACACAACAACAAATTCTCCATGCTTTTCCACACGCTTTCCTCATTGACAACTTTGTTTGTCCGACCAAAAGTTTCAGGCTCCAGCAGCAGCACGTACTATGACAATTGGCGACCTCGAAGGGCTCTTCCGTCCGGGGGTGCCTTTTCTTGCCTCTTCTCCGAAACCCATTATAGGCTTCGAAGGAGCCTACAATAACTGGTCCCTTTTGTGGTGTAAAATGTCAACTTCTTTGATATCATCATCATTGAAGCCTCCTGCCGTTTTGACTCGTGAGAACCTTGTAAACTCGGGGAATTGATGGAATCGTTTACAAATTTTTGTTATGTGATTTCAATACGACAAGGGTCGACATGAATCTGAAAAATCAGGAACCCGGAAACCGCACACACACACACTCTCCCAACCAAAACCTCATAAATCCCGGATTCAACCCCATAATAATAAACGCAACACAAACTTTCTCACCCTCATCAACACGGCATTCAGCGGTTGAGCTGTATTTTGTGTAAGCAACCCTTGTAATAGAGTGAGCAGGGATCAAAATATTGCTTGCCTTTTGCTATGGTTCCTGGTTGCAGTTGCAAGTGACTACAATTTTATCAAAGCCAAAAATCAAATTTCTATTGAATTAACAAAACCCGCTAAAGTCAGCGAAGCGGGAAAACAACAACTCTCGTCGGATATCAGAAAACATGTGTATAATCTACGATCCGATAACCATCTAAACATGAAGCCGTTAATGGCAAGCATTAAAGGGCATCAGAATTATCACTTCATTTGCGGTTTTCTCCGCTTCGCTCAAGTGGCGCTGGCTGCTCTGCGTGCTTAATCTCGGTTTTGGCGACTCTGCGTATAAGAAACATGGCCAATTTATATTTTTGTTAAACGTGCCGCTTGAAACGTTGTGAAGGGGAAGGCAAAGGCTTGTTGTTTCTTCTTTTCTTATCCTTCGCATTCATCAATGTCAGGGTTTTGTCAAGTTGGAAATTTTTCTGCTACCTCAACAACATACGGGACAAACGGCGGTTTTTACCCGTGTATTTTCCCCATTGTGTTACGTATATATACACGGTAAAAGAGTAAAAGCCAAAGGGCTTGCCGCAAACCCAATATTAAATGCCGCCAAACAACGAGTACACGACAACTGACGAACGACTTTATCATCATTATCCACTTGTGTGTTTGTTGTACAGCCTTTTATTGTTTGGAGTCTCTGACTGAGAGAGACTGACGGCTTTTTTAAACTTGCCGCCGTTTGCATGGGGTAACCGCGAATTATATATGGCGGGAATATTGTGTATATAAGTAAGCGGATTGTTTATGTCATAATTATTATAATCGAGATGGATTAGTGTTGTAATTTAAAAAGAGGTTTGAGAGCGCGCGGATCCAGAGGGCGCTGCGGTGGTGGTTTTTTTAGAGTAATTTTAAATTATGCTAGACTGAAGTGCCGTTTAATTCCTTAAAATTATTTTGAAACAGAAGGTGAAGATGCGGTCATTGTCAGTCCATGTGTGACCTTCGCTCCTTTGGCTCTGCCCACATTTTAAAACTTACTTTCGCACTCGACTGGACATGTCAACAGTCCGTTTCACGCTTCTTTACACTTGTCAATCAATGTATGTATTTTTCAGTCTTGTCTTGCCTATTGTCACCTATGCTTGTCTGATGCCTAAAAAGCTCATCAAGCTCATTATCGCCTTGAATTCTCTCTTAAGCTATTGTGTGTATATACTTGTCAACTTTTTGATCTCCTTAATGGCATCTCGACTTGAATCCTTTGTTCTTGATCCCTCTTGATCTCGGCTTATTCTTGTGTTTCTTGATTCTGGTGTCTGTGTGTTTGTGTATTTGCTTATGAATTTCATTATTATCCTTTAATCTGATGATGGGGAAGGAGGAGGGAGAATTTGATGGATTTTGTCAATGTTGGTGGCACCAACAAACAAGAGCGAGAACGCCAACGAAGAATTAAGTAAGTACCAAATCGCCGGAGACTTCCAGAACAGAAATTTTGGGGTTGAAAGTGATTATTTGGGGGAAACAGTTTAAAATATTTTCATTTTTATTCAAGATTGGTCGAGTGGAAATGTGTCGTTCAGCTGTGTTGTGTGGCAGAGTCAGAAAGGAGATTGAATGTTATTGTTATGGTTATCGTTGGTTGGTTTAGAGTTATGCTTTTGACTTGGAGTTTTTGATGTTTTTGGAGGTGGAAGATGATGGGAAGGGTGGTCTGGGGCTTGGGTGGCGATTGCGGCTTTTAGTTTTACATTTAAAATTATGCTAGATTTAAATGCCGTTTAGAGCAAAATACAAAATTCACCAACCATTCGAAAGATGGATGTTTTGCGATTTTGGTTAAACTGAATGTGACATCAATAACTTTGATTTTTAAAATTGTCAACGTCTTGTACGTGACAAAGACTTGTTTTATGATAATAAACCGGGGATTACATTATGATGATCACCTGGTTTCATTGGGTCCAGTCCACAGTCTGAACAAGACAACTTTTTGGTACATTTCCATACCTGGAAATATGAACAAGAAGAGCAACTTGACGAGCGATGACGACGATCCCAATCGCGATAGCGCCGCGCGCAGCGACAAGAGACAATGTTCCAAGTGGAGGAAACGTGCCGAGAAGTTTGGTGGGCCAAAAAGACGTTTTTCTTGTCCGATACACGGCAATTACACACCTGGACATGACGTCTGATTGAGACTCAACTCGATATCGCCCTGACTTTGGCTCTTCTTCCGTATGGTTTCATCAAAAGCTTTGAAAAATATAATAATAATCAATCAGTCTAATCAGGGATCTGGAAAAGGCTTCTGAGCGCCTACGCCCTTTTGACCTGGATCAGGAATCTAGATTCGAGATTTTCGATTTTAGGTTGAGATGAGAAATGAATATTGTCTACTATCGAAGAAACAGAAGCTGACAGAGTCTTAAAGTTATCTGATTTTGGGGGAGATTTCTGAGGGTTTTGGAGTGACTGAAGATTAAAGATTCAGTGGAGATTGAGCTGAAACAAATGACAAGAAGGCATCTAATAATTTGTTGAGATTTTGATGATTTGAGATGATGAAGCGGTGATAAATGTAGAAATTTAGATAGTTTTAAACTGATGGAAATTGCTACGAGTTACAACATGGTGATTGGATCTGAACTGAAGGTCAGCAAAATCAGTTTCAAAGAAAACGGCACTCGAAACTAACAAAATTATTTTCCGATCGAATTTTTATTCGCCCTCCTGTGATTCATCAGTTTCTTTTCATTTCAAGGTACTATAATTTTGAAATCAACTGTCGACGAGTCTATAACAACTAAAATATAAATAAACAACATCATGTACATAGCACAAGTACTATAAATTCCTCACATGAACCACACATAAATTACATGCATTTTAAGATACACTTTTGCCTCCTCCTCCTTTCTCCTGACTTTTGGCTATTACAAACAACAACTAAACAATAAGCTTATGTACAATTTGATTTGTACATAATTTTAAGTGATTTTATAATTAATCTTAATCGACTACTGACCTACTAATCAGAATCGACGTGTTGATGATGCAATTTGCTACTGACTTTGTTCTCTGCTAAGAGGAGATCACGATACGCATCGACGGCCCTCGAAGTTGGAGGTGGCGGTGGACTGGACATGAGGCCGGAAATGGGCGGCGTTCGCGCGCCCTCTGACGACGGAGTTGGGCTGAGCTGCTGGTGCTGCATGGAGGCGCCAAAGTGCGCATGCGCCATCGGAAGGTGACCTGCGGGGAGGAGATTCGGAGCGCCGCTGCCCGGGAGGAGATGCGCTGGCGGTTTGCTGAGGAGGCGGTCAACGCTGAAGGGCGACGCTGGTCCGAGAGGCTTCGATGAGGACAGCGGCGAGACCGAGCCGCCGTTTCGGCCGTGCATGTAATACTGTGTTGCGGCATATCTGTTGATGGAAAAAATTTAAAAATTAGCGGGCAGTTCAAAATATAGGCTTTTTGAGCACTCAGGTCCGAAAAGTGAGAAAATTACCGATAAATGGCAGAAGCGAGGTGCTGTTGCTGCTGCTGCGCAGCAGCAGCGCTTTGCTGCTGATGATACAACTGAGCTGCCATGACCGGCGAAATCGGATTTGCAGGGTTCCAGCAGGCGAAGGGCGGAGAGATTTGCGGATGCTGCGCCTGCTGAGCAGCGGCGGCGGCGGCCGCCAGCGGATGCTGGGGATGAAGTTGATGATGGTGCGCTGCCATTGCGGGATGCGGCGCGTACGCCATGTGACTCGGAAACCCGTAAGCGAGTGAGCGCTTGAGCGCAGCAAGTCGTGTTCTGCAAGCGGTTGAAGTTCTGCGGCGAAGTTTGCCGGTGGAGCCGCCGATGAAGACGTCTTCGGAGCTCGGGTCGAGCATCCAATAGTTTCCTTTGCCGGGATCGTCGTAGTGTCGCGGCACCTTAACGAAGCACTTGTTGAGACTGAGGTTGTGCCGAATGGAATTCTGCCAGCCTTGCTTGTTCTCCTTGTAATACGGGAAGCTCTTCATGATGAATTCGTAAATGCCGTTGAGCGTGAGACGCTTTTCGGGCGACTGCCGAATGGCCATCATAATCAGCGCGTTGTAGGAATACGGCGGTTTCTCGGGCTTCTTGGACTTGCCGTCTTCGTCCTTGGACTTTGGTGACTTTTCAGCAGGTTCTTCCTCCTTCTCTTCAGTTTTGTCACTCCCGCTGCAACTGCTACTGGACACATTTCGGCTGTCGCTCAAATCCATCACGTCCTCAGGCTCACTTCGACAGTCATCGTCCGTCACGTCCACGTCTGCACCAAAGTCTTCGTCATTCTCCTCGCTCGTCGTATCACACAAAGCACTTTCTGCGTGGATCTGCGGAGCACTTCGAACAACTTGGTCCCTCGAATTCGAGGACAGGAGCGCCCGGATCGAGAACGGCGGCGCTGAGGAACTTGCCATCTCCGTTGGCCAGTCAGCTTCAATTTTCATGACCATTATTTTTCACTATGGTCGATTAGTAGCTGATTAAAGTTGCTCTTGTAAAACTTTCACCATGAAGGAACAACAACAACCTGCTCCGTCGACTCTCTTCGCTTGATTGATCCCCAAGACAGAAATCTCTGGGCTTAAATCCACAGGATGATTGAGCCAGCCCAAGAGCCAGAAACAAGTTAAGAGGTACGTCCATTAGCACACACAAGCGCATCTCCAACCACGACAACAACATCCAATCAACCCCACGGTGCCATAGCAAAACCCAGGCTCAGAAGCCCAAGCCCGACCCCAAAAGGCTGGCCTGGCGGGACTTGTTTTTAGACTCGTCGGCGCGGCGCGGCGGCGGCTCTTCTTCTCGCCTTCCTCCTATCCTTCCCTGTTTGTTTCCCCTACATCGATAAGTAAGTATTGATGATACAAACGAAAACTTACCCTCCGAGATCCGGCCCTGTAATAATATTTGTGTCCAACTACCTTTAAATGTTGTACGTGAGTCGAGTAACAACAAGGCACAACACAACACTGTAGAGGCCGCGCAGGGGTTGAAAATTTTCTAGTCAAAAGGGATCGGCAAAAAGTAGTTGTCCCACCCGTTTCCATAAAGTTGTTATACAAGGAGACGCGCAGTTTTGACACCCGGCTATGAGTATATGTACACACAACGGCTACAATGTTGCCCCAGCCTGTATTGTAGCGAGTAACAATGACACCAAACTTTGCCTTTCCTGTGTACAAATATTGTTGCAAGCAATCATGAACAATCTTCACCTATCAGGAAAAAAACAGCGCAGCGCAGCGCGCTGTGCTGCGCACACTGCGTGGTTTGTTCAGCAATTCCATCATCGCTGTGACTAGTAGTATCGACAGGCGCGACGATAGCACGACTATAAGCGCCGAAGGTCTCCAAGCGCTCCTGAGAGCGCGCGCGCAGCGCGCGCTGTCTCGTAAGTCTGGGTTGACAGTTGGGCAGGCAGGAAGAATGTGAGCGCTAAAAGGCGTGGGCGATGACGAAATAGCGCATTGATTGAACTGACGCTGGCAGCGTTGCAGCGCAGCGTCTCATGGCTTTCTTGAGGACAGGTGAGTTAATTGAATTTTTGTAAGGAGGAGTTAAGTTAATGAAGTATGGCTTTGGTTCGAAGTTGGAATTTTTTCGTTTTGATGAAAAAACGGTTATGCGCGAGTGCGGCGAGTGTTTTTTTTTTTTGATTCGCGAATTTCAAGGGGCATAATAATATTGTCATAGTTTGGTGCCATTCAGAGCGAGAAACTTCTTTCGACACAGCCTGGGTAAGATAGATTTGTCATATTATTTGGAATGTATTTATGAATGGAATTGCTTAAAATTTATTTTCAATGCAAGTTGTTTATAAAATAAATAAAAATGCAAAAGAAGAAGACGCAATTGCTCCATGCTTTTAATTTAGCGCTGACATCTGAAAAAGCAGTAAATTTTGGCCCTGAATCTGACTCGCTCGTCTTCTTCTTTCTTGCTCGTTTACTGCAAACAAATGCAATTGAAAAGTGAATTGAGTCGAAGTACTAGCGTCTGAGGTCATGCAAACAATTTATTTCACGTACTTAAACAATGCGCTGGAAGCGCTTGTGACCTGGACAGGCCTGATTTACGGATCAGAATAATATACATCCCAAAGAAACTTTTTTTAAGCGCGGCTAAGATCATTTTCTACATAAACGGCATCAAGTTCGTGCAAAAATTCAAGACTTTTCAGTTTCGATTTTTGTTTAATTTTTTTAGATACCTTTAGCACTTCGTATTTTCTTGTAAGTAAATTTCATAACCTTTTGTAAACAAAGGGGGTGGCCATTTAGCAGAGTGGTTAACGACCACGGCTCCCCAGGACAACCGCGACTTCAATCCCTGGCGGACCTGCAAAAATGGACCTTCCTCTCACAGGAGTGAGAA
>JAQGBJ010003217.1:0-13384 GCA_034698345.1 Sphaeridia pumilis
TGTCATTGTACAAAGGGAGTAGTACACAAAGAGTCCACACTTTACAGTTAGAACCAATCAGTGTTAGTTGTAGTAAGGTATGACTTACGTTGGTCAGTCAACAGCTCAAGAAAAAAATGGCAACGTAACGGATGTAACGTACTCTTGCTGTACATTTACCAGTGTATATGAAACGAGCTTTGTTGTTACGCTTGCGTCAGGGTGAATTCCTTTGGGACCTTTCCCGGGATTAAGTATCTTCCACTCGGGAAAGTCTTGTTCATTCAAAAACCGGAACTCTGCAGCGGTGCACATGCTTCGCTCGACCTTTCTTCTTTCTGTGGCATCGTGTAACTGTGTTCCCACGTGCGTTGTGGTAAGCTTGGTTGATAGCAATAAATATGATCTCTGTATAACAAATATTGTCGTGCGGCGGTGTGCAGTAAAGAGACTAGTGGAAAAGTGAATTAATACAGTTGTTAACAATGTTCTTATCCACCTGTAACTGTATGATTTGATACTATTTCGTTGTGTGAAGGGAAAAGCGATTGTTGAGAATGTCTAGGAGAAAGCAAGCCAAGCCACGGGCATTGGTCCTCAAACGTAAGTTTTCATTCACTCATTCTGTCTGTCGTATTGGTACAGGGCATCTCGGCATGCTACATCATCGTTTAGCGGAATTTCCTCAATTTGATAGGTTTTGTTTTTGAAACTTGACCTGGGTCTTCACAAAACGTTGCTGAAGATGCAAGAATTTTACAATTTATCTCGGCTACGGTATTTTCAAGTCTCCATTGCAGCTCATACGAATATCTAATTCGTAGGGACCGCGGGGCTTAGGTTTAACAGAAAATATGGTCGCACTAATTAGTCAAGGGGGCTAATGAGAAAATAATTCAAGATGCAGCGTATCCATTTGTTTCAGCAAAAATTTACCGTCCAAGTGTCAATTATGCTAGCAGCACCGGCACCTACTTTACGGTTCATAATCTTAATCAAGTTATTTGAGACGCGAAACCGGCTTCTATTTCGATAAAAACCGGGCTGAATTTTGTTAATTAGTTGTAATTGTTTCCCGAGTTGGACTTTTAGTTTTCTGTGTATCGGAATGGCGTAAATGTGCGGTAAATTTTTTCTCCATGTCAGCCAAATTCATTCAAGTCATTTGCTTCGAAATACGGTAGGTTCAATTCAAGGAATATAAAATTCACTCTTAACAACCACCGTTAAAGGCTGTATTCTCAAGACACCCACAATGACCGCCCAAAATTAAAGGCTGAAAGCGTTTTCGCAGCGCTGCCAGGTGAATAAACGCCATGGGGCTGCTTAGAGCTCCTCGAGGGCACAAGGATCCACTTTTGGCCCCTCATCAAAGATAAAATTTGGGAATCGCAGGCCTAAAAGTAGTGGCCCAACATGTTTGGTTCAAGATAGCCGTCCGTGTTATACATGTATTACGTTCCGTGCCATTTCCTCGTTCCCAAGATTCGATCTGGTGCTTCAGTTCTTGAGGAACATATTATTCTGTTTCAAGAACAGGTTGTTAGCTGACGCTCCGTCGAGCTTTTATGCAGTCTTCATGCAATTTTTAAAGGTTATCTAAAACTATGCCATGCATTATTTACAAATTTACACAACCGGCGATCTTGGCAATCAGGGAGAAAGTAACGTCTATAAAAGCCATGTTTCCCTCTCGTTCCTTTCTTGTTCTCCAAGCTTTTTTCCTTTTACATGTATATGTGTATAGTTTCCAAGTAGCTTTTTTCGTTGGGTGCTTGTGTGATCTCTGTTCAAAGTCAGGTCTTATATTCCCTTGAACTTGGAATCATCCAGTCTTGTAACATACATCTCTCGGTGACAAAATCAATAGCGTAAGTATCGACAAGGGTGCACCTTGCATGGGATTCCGTTTGATTGTTTTTACACCAGTGTTGCCCAAGCAGCCATAGTAGTCAATGCATCGAATTCTCAAACCTCACCGGAAACATTTCTGGTAGGAGCTTCGACCATTGAAACTTTATAACTTCAAAGGATTTCGACTCAGCAAAATCTTGTTCCAAAAATTCGGTTACAAGTTAATCAAGTCGCCGATAGTATATCCCGATCACAATTAGTTAAATGAACTTGAGAATTATATTCGTCATACTTACTATTTGTACTGTTTGTACTATTTGGATTGAAGCGTAAACAAAAATCCACTTTTGGTACTCTCCAGTTATGTAGGCGTTGCTACCTGGTGGTTTGCGGCAAAGATATGATGCGGGAAAAGTCTCTCCAGAGGGTTGTTGTATACGTGGACGAGAAAAAGGTTTCACAAAAAGTTATTAGTTTCTGAAAAATATGAGTGTGAAAAATGTAAAATTTGCTTCTTGAGGGACCTCTCCAACTTATCAGCAAGCCACGAGGGTCAGTGCATAAATCATAATTGTGAAGGAAATGTTTTTTCGCTTTCTTTTTACGTGAAGTGGGTATGAATTTACTTGAAAGCATTTGGAAAAATTCAGATAGGTGATTCAAGGGTGTAATAGTAGTGCAAATCTGACCTTGTTGTAGATACACACATATTTATAAATAGCAGATCAGTGATCTAAGATCACGTTTCTTAAAAAATGTCAGATAAAGTTTCATAGTATCAAACTTTCGCTCCCTCAGCTTTCTCGCCGATCGAAAAAGCGTTGTATCTTGTCAGGCTCAAACCAAAATAATCAAACCCACGTTTCCTTCCTACCTGCTGTCCGCTCGAACAAAGATCACAACGTCAAAAATTACCATGGTAATTCACAGCGGCGTCTCAAGGGACCGCATTTGACTGTGGCTAATGGCGCGTTGCAATATCAATCCGAATCCGCTTCAAATCTCAAGAGGCCTCTTCTCCGCTACGTCCGTCTTGAATGCCTTCTAAAATATGCACTCCTCGAGCTTCCAACCTCCACTTGACTAGATCCCCGTTCGCGGCAATGAAAGGTCACTTAATGAAACAACGCCCGCCTTTCTCCTCAACCAGCCCGCAGCAGTAGACTCTTCGGGGACTTGTTTGACCGCCAAGGAGCCATCCAAGTTGTTCTACTTGTTCTTTGAAGAAACATCCAAATCCAACACACACCACAGATTGTTCAATATCGGCAAATGCGCCCAAGGTACTCTAGTAGTCAGTCGAGGAGACGCAAGTCTGTCTAAAAGACAGCCGAAGCTATATGCATGGCTCTTTGAAGTTCCAAGAAGGCTGATACCCATAAAGGTCGCCTCAGCTATAGCAAACTCGGTTAAAGAAACATTTAAATCCGAGACATGTTGCTGTAAAACCCAGAAACACCTCGCTGAACATATCTTGTTGGCTTTTGGCTCGATGGCTTTGTGTGTGTTTGGGAAGAACAATATATTTCCGGGACGACTCCTACAGCTGATGTCGAGTATTCTCTTGCGAATTTTGTTTTCTTTTCAAGAGGGAAGAAAAGGTAACGTTTCCCCATCGCTGTTTATCATTAAACTCCCAGGGAACCTGTACATTATTCTTGAGATGTTTTGGAGACAGTTTAATTAACGAGTGTGATTAGAACCCAAGTAGAGCCCCTACAATATTTCTTAGCCTGTGAAAACTCTCTCTTGTTCATTTCTTGCTTGTTCTACGAGCGTTCCCTGTAGACGACGACGACGAGCCTCCAACCAACAGCTAAACCTTAGAAGACCCGTCACAACTACGTGGAACAACACCAAAACGACTTCTTTTGTGGTCCCAACAACCACTACATCCCAACCGCCACCAGACACTCGTCCCGCTTACAAACAACAACCATGGAAACTACTTTTGAAAAACAGTGCAGCAATGCGTGTCTCTTAATGCTCCAGGTTCCCTTGCAACTTTCTCCTATAACTTATACTTTTATTACCGCCGTGAATATTGCCATTGCAGAGGAACCTTTACCCGCAAACCAGCCCAACTTGTTTCCTTCTTTATCACATTAACTCTCTGTTCATCCCCCCCCCAAGATCCCAGTCCAGGTGCGCCAACTTCGTTAAGCACATAAACACGCCGAGAGCAATCAAATACAAAATTATTGCCTTTATGGTCCACGTAAAATTGCTCTCTCAGCCTACCTTTCTTGGATCTAATTATAATGTATTTAGATTAACTCCCACTAATGACCTACTTCACCGACGAGCAATATCATGACTCTTGTTGCCTCTTGCAATTTCTTGAGTAACTTTCAAATATACATACCTGTAAAATATTCCTTATGCTGTCCTTTAACCGCAATTTTAGTTTAATTATACAAACTCCTTTCTTGGTTCTAATGACAAATCTTGAAAATACTTGTACACTAATTTTTTATACCAAGTTTCCAAAAGCTAGAGAAAGTTGTTGTCATTTATATAGATTGAGCACAATGCAAGGTTGTTGCATATGTGTAGGAGTAGATTCACCAGAGGGGAATCGAATTTGACACTGCTTCGAAGCAACTCGGGCTCATAATGCAGGAGGCAGACGACAAGTTTCAATGTTTGCGAAAGACAAGTGAAAGTAGATGAGATGATAAGGTCATTGGAAGAAAGCAAGTTTGACTATATACAAAAGGTAAAACAGGGGCTTGAAAATGGCTTCTTGTAACTGCATCTTTCATCTTATTCCAAAGGAAAGGAACAAGGAGTTTTGTGTTTCTCAAGAACAATTGAGAGACGACGACGACGACAAAGTTGGTTATATTTTCGACTGACGACGAGGAGAAAGTCGTCTTGGTCCTTGTTGCCGTCGGTGGGGCTTTTGCTTGAGGCTGGCAAGAGAAGACTCAAGTGACAGACACATGCATCTGATTACAACAGTGATCAAGGCTGGGAGGATTACACAAGGGAATTGCCTATATGCTGGAATTTATCGTCTTCTTGAATAATGATTAACTCGACAAAATGATGTACTCATCTGGGAAATAACATTTCTCTTTCTTCAGCCTCACTCCCACTCGCTCTCTTATTCCCTTTCTTTAAACTTGAACAAAACAACCCGACTGACTGACTGACAGAACGGGAGAGGAGAAGAAGACACAGCGAAACATGTTAATATAGATCGGCTTTCACTCCTCAACTCAAAAAGACAAGAGACCAACCAACCATCATTACCTTTTCCAAATGCCACCTTCTTCTTTCCCATGACCCACAACTTTGATGTATTTCTTGTTGTAAATGACACCAGACAATATGCCAAGTTGTCGAGCCACTCGAGTGACACACAGGTGAAAATACCACAGTCAGTCACAAGCAACCACGTGGTCAAGCAAGACAGCAAAAATTGTTATGAATTACATTTTCTCATGGAACCTTTCTGGAAACTAGCCTCTCAAGATAACCAACTAGACAAGTCAGCACAAGAAGCTCAAAGGTGATGGCAAAAGCCATAAAGTGAAAAGGGTAGAGGAAAGAGCCAATATTATTTACGTGTTGCTAGAAAAATTATTCATATGGTGTGAATAGGATGGGAAGGCGGGCTCTGAGGTATATATATTTTTGTATAGAATTCAGAAAGCCGGGTGAAAGTGTGCTGGGATGTGTATCTATATATGACTACTTTTCTAATCTACGGCAGACAAGAGTGTAATATGAGGAGATGAATGCCGCAGTATGTTCCCAAACGAGTCCGCACCACCAGCACCTACCTAATTCAAGACCTGCTCTGAGATACTCATAAGGGACGGTGTAAAGTGTGCGAAAATACGGGATACAATACCCAAGTGTAATTTCCTATCTCCTTTTAATGTTCTTTCTCTTTCTTCTTCCTCTCACCGAGAGCCAACTAACCAACTCACATGATACACCTTCAATCTTGTATCATATATATTCCACCAATTTCCAGCATATGAATTCCAGCTCCTTTTCATATTTACACGCAATAGATGCACCAGCTCTTACAACAATCTGTAAAAACGTTCGTCTCTCTCTGAATTCCAGCCAGCTTCCACATTTCCCTTAACAAACCTCGATTCTTCTTTTTACGTATACTTGTTCTTTCCCCAAAGTAATTCATATGTAACGATCCTTCATGTTGGCCCATATGTACATATCTTATCAAAAAATTTGGCCGGCTTCCGTACCGCATTCTGACTTTCACCGTTGGTGTTAAGCGTGCATGTTAGCATTGAACATCAATGAGCTGATCAAGCTCAGGATTAATTGGCGCACCTATCCATGCATATTCAATAAGCATTTTCCCAAAAAAATTAATGATAAAAATTAAATCCGGCTGTTACCACGTCGCGTTCAAATATGTTTTTCATTATATAGCTCTAAATACTGAAATATAATTTGGATTTCTTCTCTTACTAATTTTCAAGGGTCAGCCTAACATAGACTGACTTGCATTGATGCAGGTTCTCTTCTGGCATTAAATTGAATTTTTGCAGTAACTCCAGATTATTACCACCCTCAAAAGAATTTAATGTAATTTAGAGAAGATTTACATTTTTCTATACTGCAACTTTGATGCATTTTGTTTTCAAAATACCGGCACCCATGCTTGTAAAAGATACTTTGTAAAGGTTAAATGATGAAAGTGTATGAATGAAAATGTCTTTGGAATGAATCTTTTCTAGAGTGTAATGATAGGACGAGAAAGGGAAAGGTTTATTATTGTAATAACTATAGCCGTGTTATTATTATTAGTTTGGATACATCATAATCATAACAAGTCCGACTGTGAGCGTGGCGCGTAACCAGTAACTGTCCCCAGCATAGATAATAACATGGACTCCTTCCCCAGTTGCTGAAGCAGAAGAAAGAATGAGGCACAAGAATCTAGCTGGAACAAACAACGGCATGATATAATCCGTAATCGTTTCGTACATTGAATAGCAAGCAAGCAAAAAGCTTTTAGTGGGTTAGTTGGTAGTACAACAAGTTTTTTCCCTCCGATGCCAACTCAGCAGGAAACCGCTTGGGCCCCTGCGGAGGACTCGGATTCCCCGGTGTGCCCACCTATGGCCCCTCCAGTCCCCTGCTGTTGAGAACTCAATTCACCAGAGAAATATCTAACGGCTAGAGTGTTACCACATAGACGTTCCTTGCTGCGTGTCTCCTCGCAGACTTCTATGCAGCCCACGTCGCATATATTTTAACCCGGCTGTGAGCTCGGGTGGAGATAAATATGTGCGAAAAACAATTTGCGAATTTCGTCGTGTCTCGTGTTCAAAGCTCTTTTGTCACCAAATTCAATGATTGATTTTGGTGAGACTCGGATATTTTCTGCGGGAGGCCTGCTGTCCATGTACTTGAAATACTGTGAGATTGTCCCTCCAATTGCTATGGACGTCCACAAGAAACGTAACGGAAAGTATCGAGGGTTCCGTAACACCCTGTACCTATTTGAAACTTGAAATTTCTTTTGTCACCACAACCCATTTATATAAACACTATCATAGTGACAATCACGTGCCCATCGCGGCAATGAAAGCCAAACTTACATAACTTTTACCCCTGCTTAAAAATTATTACCGCTATTATCGCCCAGGGGAGGCTCGAATCAAAGTCGCCCGGGAACCAACGAGTAAATATTCGTTAATTGTTATTAATGCAGTCCCGGGTCGCTGGAACGGATAAAGCTGTAGATCCAAAGGCCATGTTCATATGCATGTGTCGTGCATGTGAGAGAAAAATCATTATGCTCAAGTGCCATATCCGAATGAGCTTTCGGATGAACGTAAAAGGCGTGACGCCGGTTGTTGGTAGTTTAACCAAGGCAGGGGTGACGAACTATCAACAACAAAGGGACTTTTACTGCCGTCTTCGGATCAAGTTTAAGGTTACGCAGCCGGCTAGCTTGTCCAATTGTTTTACAGCCCGGCCAATTTTGTTATAGCTCTTTTAGGTTTGCTTGTGCCGAAGAGTTGTAAAAGTTAAGTAACATGTTGTAAATGCTTCTCACTCTTTTAGAAACCGGTAATTTATGCCGCTCCGGGTTCAAAGGCGGTAAATCCAAATTCGTGTTTCCGCCAAACTATGTGACATTTCTACAGCGGCCACCCTTGTATTGCTCAACTTTAGGAATTTTCATTTCAGGCGGCAGTAGCATAAATGCATGCAAATTGTCACTTTACCACTTCATTTTTCTTGCTTATCAGAAACAGTAAGCGCGCCTTTGGGTCGACTTGAAGTAATTCTTAACAAGGCTCATTATGCTGCATTACATCTGCTTTCCTCGTACAACCATGTTCCGCAATTTAGACAAAAATTTGTACCTCTAATTGCATACTTGACTTCCTGGCAGGCCAGGACGAGGTTTTGCCAATTTTCACTAAGCCTTTGTCACTTGCTTGTTAATCAAACATTGTGGTGCACATGTACAAGCTACTGTACAAACTCCAAATAAAGTTTTATTATCTTTTTGTGTCTGAGAAAGTCACGTCATAGGCGACAATGTCTGATTTGAAAGTAGGTAGAAGGGAATTGGACAGGGAATGAAATTTTTCCGCTTGGGTGTGTCTCTTAATTCCAGATTTAGTTAGTTGTGAAGAAAAACTTTTTTTACACTACACACACATAGAATGTTGGAGAGAAGAAACGTAATGAAATTCGCTAAGACGCCTTATCCTCTCTTCAACACTTGTTCTCAAAGTCTTTTGATTACAATGTCGGTCCCAAAGAAAAGAAATAATTCCCTAGGCTATGCTAAAAAGTATTAAATCTCGAATTTCATTTCCGCGCATTTTTACTACACTTACTTACTTGTATATTTACAACCAAAAAGGGCCAAACTTGCGCCTCTCTGTCGCTTTATTATTATGCCTTTACCCCATATGCACCTCTTTCTTCCCTCTTGAACTCGCCTTCAAAACTTACCGATACTTTCTTCCTTCTTGTCTGCAGTGTAAACCGCAGGTTTCCCACCTTCCTTCCACATTGGTATGAATTTTCAGCTTTCTCTCCCCAAACATTTGGCATCATCTGAACATGTTTGTATTTCTTATTTAAGGACCTCTTGCAATCGGGCACTTGATGCATTGTGAATGTTTGTTACAGCCGCTGTTGGGTGTAGGGAAATTTGTGAATGGCTAAAATCTAAGCCACGTGTAATTTGTCACCAAAGTTGGACTGTGATCGTCTCATGCATGAGGACGACAAACTGAGAAATTTTTACGACACAAAGTTTTCTCAAATTGCTTTTTTTATCTACAAGTTTTAGCCGCGTCTCAAGCTAACTCAAATCATAAGTTGTAAAAACTGCCATGGGAAAGGATTTGACGCAAATTAGGCGCCGTGTATGACACCGCCGAGGCAAGAAAAACACCGAGTGAAACAGTAAAATGTCCAATGTTCAACTCAAACACCCGCTTCACTTTTGAGAGACATGTGAGAGGCTCGTTTTTGAAACTGTTCGTTTATTAAACGCTTATCTTCCAGGCTAAACCCGCTAGTTTAGCGTTCCGTATTTTTTCAGAAGTTAAAAGATTGAATTATTTTGAGTTTTGGCTAGAGATAAGCTTTTTAGGTACATGGTACAAACGGTCGACGTAGCAACACGTGGTAGTTGACTGACCAAAGCAACGGGTCAACATATTTTTGTAAGCCGAAGAAATTTTGGGGAAAAAATGAGCCAATCAAAGCTTTTTTGTGGAAAAATAGCATTTTAGTTTTTCAGGTATAGTTATAGTATATAATTATTAAGTTTCCTACGTATTTTCTAAAAAGTTTCAAAATACATATATAGAAAAGCAAGGACCTAACTAAATTCCAAAAAATACGCTGAGGAGTCAATAACATTTGAACATGGCAAATGAACATAAAATTACCCAGCTTATTGATGAGTTGAGTAACGGAATTCTGAACAGTTCCGGCAACGTATCGGCATACATTACATGGGCTGAAGAACTGGGCGACCTTTAAGTAACGTTATAATAGTTTTAAAAGACACATTCTACGTGGAATACATTGGCTTTCGACCTTTGGTTGGCATTGTAATAGTAATAGGGGACGTAGCGGTAGGGTAATGGAGAATCAGTAGGAGTTGGTCTAATGGCTTAGCTGGAGGGAAAGAGGTACGGAAGAATGAGGAGAGGAAGAAGAAGGAAAAACTGGGATATTCTTAAGGTAGAATTCCCCTGGCAATTAAAAGCCATTTTGGTCTGGTGCGTATTTTCTCCTTGCATCTTGAGATGATAATTCCGGGCAATTTGGGTTGCCGATTAGATTTCAGACCGCTGTTGTCATGCCGACTGAGTTCCCAAAAGGCTCTTTCTCCTCAGTGCTATTTTCTCAATGTGATTAATGCCACGTGTCCCAAGGGATACCTTGACTGGTATCCTGCATACCCGGCTCGTTCCATCCGCAGACGATTCTTTGTCTACTATACACACGACGACTGCCACGACTCCTTTCGTCCAACTCCTTTCACCTTCCCTCAACCACCACCAACAACAAGCATCACCTTTATATCCCTGTTTATATGGCGCAATATTGCCTTCTCTCCATTGTACAACACACAATTGTAATGGCGAACCTCCACGTTTCCTTGTATACATCCGGACAAGGATTCCGATGGATGCAGATAGGTGTGTGTGTGTGTGTGTGTGGGCCTGCTGTCTGTATGTGTATAATATATAATGATATCAAGTTCCATCCAACCGACCGACCGACCGGTTCCTTCTGTATACAGGTCCCTATTAGACGTTAACGGAAGATGAATTCCCATTTTGGTGATTCTCCCATTCCCTGTACAACTATTTCTCTCTCTTCATGACTTTCTCTTTGCCCCCTTGGCTGCCGAGTTAAGTTGCCGTCTTATGATCTCCTCGAGTATCAGTTACACGGCACATTTCCATCAGAACCGTATTACTCATACTCACCCTGGAATCCATATCGCCTCATTTCGCCCTCCAACGAATGCCAACAATATATGCCAGCAGTCTGTCATTTAATTTTTTCTTCCTCCTCACCTAAGGGCTCATACCTTCAAGTTGATGGCTTTTCCAAACGCCGCCAACCCAGTTCGACCCGTCTTCTCCTCAGGCCATGGCTTTACGAAGCAGCGTTCGTTCACGTAGCAGCAGCGTACTCAAGTCCTTCCCTCGTCCTCGTCCATTGTACGAGGAGAAAGCTGGAACGAGATGAACCTTTGGGGAAAATGATACACGCCATAAAGTGAAGACATTAATGTTGGTTATGGTTCCATTTCAGAGTCCGTGGTTAGGTGCGGGACGAGGTGAACCTCAAGGGAGTAGTTGAAAGTTTGTTGGTGAAATTGCTGAATTTTGCAACAACCATAGTACTCTGACCTGAATGAAAGCAGAAACAAGATGGCTTCCCTATGTAGATACCACTTCACCCTTTTACCAAAATGTTCTCTTTAAAAAGTCCATCTCCGCCTTCCACCAGATCAGCTACTTACATCACACAGTTGTACGGATTTTGTGCAAGAAATAAGACTTAATTATTTAAGACGTTTGCTCCAGACATTCATACCACATGAAATCGGCTCCGAATGCTGATCGTTCCTTAAAATGTATTTCGCAGCCTTCATATACCCTTCAAGTAATAGAGATTGAAAAGTAGATGGTGCTCGAATGAACGTGCCAGTCTCGTATGACGGCTTTGGTATTAGCCGGCTTCTGTCTTGGGATTTGGGGGTGGCGGGGGAGTTGAAAAATTTCTGGCACATGCATATACACACCAACTACGGTTGTTGCAAATAAACGGGGAGAACGAACCCAGTTCTGTGTCCATGTGAATATTGTTGTCATGGTGTTGCGTCTTGGGATTTGCTGAATGGAATAATATAGGAATATAAACGTGGCGAGGATCAAGAAGAAAGGTCGCTCTTTTACATACACATTTATACACAATAACATGGAAACAACAAGCACTTGAATGGTGCGAACAAGTGGAGAAAGTTGACCAGTTTCGCCATACTCTCTTGATCCATTATACACAAAATGACGTACTCAAGACGAAGAATAAGGTTGGACGCTTGCATACAAGTTTTGAGAAAGAGCAGCGTCGACTTGGGCTAGACGGGCGATGGAGTGTGTGCTTCTGTGGCAGGAGGTTAGAGCAGCAGTTTGGGAGCAAGTTGGGGAATGGGGGAGTCTATGGGGAATTGATGGGCATCTTTTTTCCAGAGCACGTCAGACTTGCGTCCCAGGGGAGTCGAACTAATCAAGGTTTGTCGTTCTGACAGCCTTTGTGGGACCACCTTTCCTAAAGTGTCACGCAGCCAGCAAAGAATATTAGGACGGTACTTTCGTCCTCGGGGAAATACGTGAAGGGCCCATTCCAACGTCTTCATGTTCCAATCCGCCTTTCTCCCAACAGACTCCTTTCTCTAAAAACTGATACTTTTCTTCTCACTCACTACACCAACTTCCATCATCTTCCAAAAGTTTACAAGAATTCATATTTCCAAGACTACCAGCGTCGCCCACAGAGGCCCTGCCCAGAGACCCACAGCCACTCTGTCAAACTGTGTCCAGTATGTCCTCCAGCTTCAGTCCACTTTGCCAACCAACAAAATACGAAAATATTTTGCTAGGGTTCTCGCCCTGCTATTGAAAACCCATGAACCATCTTCAAACTTTCTTTTGCCTATTTAACTGTTCCGACCACTCAAACACTCTGTCCTGGCCTGACTAGCCTGACTTTACAGAGCCGTGAGGGAAAAGTGAGAAGCCGAGCCACCTTAACTTTTCTCTCAAAAAGTTATAATAAATTAAACACTTTTCCATACTTACTTAAATTTAGCTCATAGCTGAAATTCTGATATGCCCAAAGCTGCTTCAGCATCCTCATGGTTTGGCTTGCCATAGCCATGTTTCAACGTTCCAGCTCACGATTTTACTCAACTTACCTCACTTTGATAATTTCAATATGCTCGGCGCTCAACTGAGAAAAGCTTGAGCGAAGCTTATATCATGAACTAATATTTATTAGCTGCGCCAAAAGTTATGCTTTTCAGCTTTCAGTTTGTTATATACTTTTTACATGAGTTGCTTCAACTTCAGAATTCAGAGTTTCCAAAATAATCAGCTTAAAATAGTATCTCAATAAAAGACGTTCTCCATGTCGGATAGCAGTATTTACAGTCTGAAATTGTCTATATATAGCTGGCGAGTGTATGTATTAAAATATTTCACTGAACATATGCCAACTGAATACAGATAAATGCATGTGAGAGCTAGAAAACCGCGTCTACTTTCAGACTAATTGCAAAAATACCCCTCTTGTATGCACATGAAATAATTGGGAGAGAACAGGACCAAAACACGTGAATGCAAAGGTGAGGATGAGCAAAAACTTTGGAACGTCTTGCCATATAGGGAGGAGGAGTGCAAAAGTAAGAGGAAAGAAAAAGTAGTTCGGAAGATATATTTTCACGACCGATAAAATTTGGTCTGTTGATATTGAATGTTTCGTGTTAGAACGATCTGTTAGG
>JAQGBJ010003218.1:0-13382 GCA_034698345.1 Sphaeridia pumilis
AAATGGCTCGGTCGAATCCTGCAGCCATGTCGAAAACAATCGCCAAGGTCGTCGCTCAACGTTACAACGGAAGACAAACAACTTTTGAAAACCTGCTGAACTTCGTTGAAGATCTGCCGACGACTGAGAATCGAATTTGGGGATTTGCTGCAATCCGCGATGAAATGTTCCGTTACAATTCGAACCCGGAACCAATTAAACTGGCAAAACTCGCAAGTAGCGTGCAACGACTTCAGGAGTTTTCCGTGACAACTATAAATTTTGTTGACGAAGCTGCAAGATCCAAAATGAATGACCTCGTTGATGACCCGAATTTGAATCCGTTGATTCTCTTGCTCAGTTCTCAGAGGTCTTTCCAGGAATTCATTGAAATGGCGCGTTCAAATCCAACGGCAATGTCCAATGCGATACCGGAAATCATTGCTCAACGTTACAACGCAAGCGTTTCCCAGTTCAAGGTTTTGATCGATTTCACTGAAAATCTGCCAACCCTCGAAAGCCAAATCTTCGCACTTGCTGCCATTCACGATGCAATTATCCGCCAGAACCAAACTTTGGAATTGAGTCAACAATGGTTACATTTGGCGAGAAGTGTGCAACGTCTCAACGAATCCTCATTGGCAACATTCGACTCATTTGCGAGAGCAAAATTCGCTGACCTAATCAACGACGCAGAAATAAACGCAATGCTTCTGATGCTGAAATCCGGAAATTCCTTCGTTGAGCTGACAGAAATGGCTCGGTCGAATCCCACCGCAATGTCCAAAGTGCTCCCAGAAATCATTTCGCAATGTTGGATCGGAAACACTTCAACGCTGGACGGTCTTTTGGCCTTCGCTGAAGGACTGCCGACAACCGAAAATCGAATCATCGGAGCTTCTGAAATACACAGTGAAATGTACCGCTACACAAAAAATCCGGAATCTGATGCCCTGGTGAAGATGGTAAAAAGCGTGGAACGCCTCAACAAATCTGCTTCTACAACTTCAGAACCAGTTGACGACGCAGCCCTTTCCAAATTAACCGATCTTGTTCATGACTCTGATTTGGGCCCCTTAATGCTGATGCTGAATCCTGACTTGACCTTGCTGGAACTCAAAGAAATGGCACGATTGAATCCCACTGCAATGTCCAGAGCGATTTCTGAAATTGTTCATCAACGCTATAATTCCAGTATTTCTTCATTCGACGCTTTACTCAACTTCATAGGAGACTTGCCGAAGCCTGAGAACAAAATATTTGGTTTTGCTGCCGTGCATGGAGAAATTCGTCGCCAAAATCGAAGCTTTGAAATGCACCAACACTGGACAAAACTGGCAAAAAGATTGAAACATCTCAACGAAACTGATTTAGCAACCAATTTCACTGAACCCGGTGCAAAATCAAAATTTTTCGACCTAATCAACAATGCAGAATTGAATCCGATAATCATGATGCTCAACTCTGGAAATTCCTTCCTTGAGCTCACAGAAATGGCTCGATCGAATCCCACTGCCATGTCGAGAGCACTTCCGGAAATCATTTCTCAACGTTTGACTGTCAACGTTTCATCACTCGACGGCATTTTGGCGTTCGTTGAAGGTCTGCCCAGGACTGAGAACCAAATCGTTGGCTTAGCTGCAATCCGTGAAGAGCTGTTTCGTTTTGAATCAAATCCAGAGCCATTGAAGTTGATGAAATTGAGTAACAACGTGCTTCGTGTCAATGATTCTGCTTCACCGACTTCAAGCTTGGTTGATGAAACCGCAAAGTCCAAATTAGCTGATCTGGTCAACGATCCTGCATTAAATCCATTGAATCTTTTGCTCAATTCTCAAAGGTCTTACAAGGAACTCACTGAAATGGCTCGACTGAATCCTACTGCAATGACCGAAGCACTTCCACGAATCGTTTCTCAACGTTACATCGCAAGTATTTCATCATTCGAAACGCTTTTAAACTTTATCGAAGGCCTGCCAACATCTGAAAATCAAATCTTTGGCTTTACTGCCGTTTACGATGAAATTCATCGCTACAGTCGCAGCCGGGATTTGCCTCAAATGTTGAAAATGGCAAAGACCGTGAAACGTCTCAATGAAACTGTCGGATTTTCATTAGACGACACTTCTCCCGCAAACTCCAAACTGGCTGAATTGGTGCACAACTTGAGTTCATTGATTCTCATTGGCGAAAAGGCGGAATGCAAAGTGACCAACGTTGCGTATCAACTGCAATTGTATGCAAGTGACCATGGTTCGCCCCATTCTGCTTACTTGTACTCGTCTTCCGGTTACTGGCTTCAAGTTTATCCAAAGGTCAAAGATGGCAGACTCGTTTTTCGGATCAGTTATCTTGGTGTAGAGTGGCCATTTTACGCCTCTGACAGCAACCCAAACACACATTCGTCGACCCCAAAATATCAAACGGAGCCTTCGGAACGTTATGTTCTGCATCACTGGAAAGGAACACCGCTGCCTGACGCAGAACTCGACTGGAAACTCGTGCCGATTGAAAACAAAGCGAACCAATTCAAGATTCTGTCAGCCAAGTTCGATGACTTCATGTTCGCCCATCAATCAGCAACCGCCTACTCCTCCAACTGGCGTCGCGTGCTGCTGGGTAGAAAAAGTTACTCAAATCACGCTCACATTCCCGAAGCTGACAATTGGACTTTCGACTGTAAACCTGGAAACTTCACAATTCCAGCCAACTGAACTCCTGTTCGCCACAGAAACAACAAACGATAGATGATGTACTTGCGTCTTCACGCTATTCAGGCAGCTATTAATCCACTTCGTTCATAAAAAAAATTGCCTTCGGCAACCCAGCTATTTTGATTCGCTGTTCATTTTAATGCTATGTTTTTCCGCCCTCACATTCAAATAAATATAATCCCGGGAATTTTCAGGAATTACTTTCCACACTACTTGGAAACGGAATCAATTTACGAACCACCAAAATTCGGGAGCACCAAAGCTGAACAAAGAGCTCACAGCAGCTCAAGTTTGCAATTTTCTCGGGTTTATTTTGCGGGCAAATTGCTTCCATTTCGGTTCAAAGAGTTGAGTGTTTTTCATCAGCACTTGAATTTGTATTACGTTTTGAGTTTAAATTACGCTCTTTGAATTTGCAAGTTAACGACGACCGAGTGGGTTGTTTTTGTTGTTGTTTCGGTTGCTTCGTTTTAATTGCAAAGCTTTTAAAGCTGCCGAGAAGGCTGTTTCGCAAAAACAAAAGACGAAATCAGGCAAAACTTTTGCTTAAGATCAAATTACATCTGGGAAATACGCCCTCGAAACTGAAAATTCAAGCAGCAGATTTTCTAGAGAAGTAGGAGAAGAGTCTGTAATCAAGAATCAGCATAGCATATAGCAGCATTGTCATCAGCTTAATTTAATTACCGGCTTGAGAACAAGAGGGAGCTGCTTGAGTCAGTCAGAAAGAGGCTGCTGAATATTGAACGGAAGGAGAAAGGCGAAGCCTTTCTCCTAAACTGAACTGACAAGACGATTTTATTTTAAGCGTATGCTAAAAGCGTGGTTTCGTTCCAAAGTTTTACAACATTTCCCTCGCGGTCTGGAATGCTTCCAGCGCCAGACACTTTTTACTAATTAAATAACGTTGAAGCATGACAACTTAAGCTTGACGAATTACACGCTCCGCGTGTAATGTGTGTTCTAGATAGAACAAAAGTTGGCGCTGGTGGAAAAAATTAACGAAATAATAATGAGACACATGGATTAGAGTAAAACTTTTATTTTTTTCCAGGCCGCCGATCTATGCATAAGTTTGGCCCTCGCACTTCATTACTCTCGAATGGCGGTCGTTTGCTGGCTTTTGGCAGCAATGCATGACTTGTACAAGACTGTCAAGGCCCAGTGCGGCCTCGTCGAAGGACCGCCGCCCAGTTTGGCTTCGAGCTTCTGCAAGTATTCGTTGGTCGGATGGGGACTTCCCGCGCTTTTTCTGTTGGCAGCGTGTGGGATGCAGGTGAGTGGGCGATTTTTTCTTTCCTTAATAATTTATAAATGGGAGGAGCTTAAATAGGTCGAAGGTCAAACTCAAGGTTTGAGGCAATTAAAGCCCGTTGGGTTTCGGGGCTACCAGCAGTAGAAGCAAGCAGTGAAGCGAGTGAAAGTACAGGGAATTTATCTTGAAAAAGACATAAATTATATCAACGCCATATGGAGCAATATATCACGTCACCTGCTTTCGCCGACGGAAAATATGCAACAAAATGGCGTTGGAAAAGGCCGGATGTTGGTGTATAGTGTTGAAACTGAAACGTCAGACGAAAATAAAGAATCAGAGCGAGCAGGAGCAGTTTCGATAAGACAAAACTGGAGGAACATTTTTCTCACGTTTTTGAAAGGTCCCGGGGGATATAAACAGTGGTGACGTCAAAAGGGGAGGTGGGAGGGGCGAAGCCCCTCCCACTTGCCCCTTTGGAGGTCACCTCATGTAGGTAATTAACGTGATACAAATTTATAACGTGTCGTCCATGTATATATATTTTCTATGAGCAATGAGTTTGAAAACTTTTTTATTGTGGAAAATATAAAGTTTGTTGGAGATTATTTCCAGTCCACGGACATTTATAATGGGATAAGCTGAAACTAGGACGTGAAAATTGGATCATGTCCGATGATTACTATATTTTGAGCTGGCCATTTCAGTGTTGTGGATGGTGTTGAGAGAGTTTGTTGTAAAGGATGATATAACAATAAATTTCTTCCCGTATACTTTTGCAGGTTTACGAGGGCGGGATGACGGAGAAAGCGGCAGTCGAGTTACGACCTGAGAATTGTTGGTTTCCCTCGAATAAAACATTTTTCCTCACATTTCTCCTGCCATACTGGCTCATTTTGACCGGAACGATTTATTACACTGTGAGGGCAGCCATGGCCATTCGATGGGCTGCGGCCTTTGCTCCAACGAGGAAGGTGAGTTGTTGTGTAAATGAATATATTGCTTTTATGTTTGCGCACCATACGGAGATGGTTTCATATTTTTCTACTTTTCTACTACTGACCCTTGTACTGAAATACACATATAAAGTTGTATTGGTCGTTTCGTTTTATCAAGTTAAGAGGCTTTGGTCATAACGTTTATGATGGTTGGCGAAAATGGGAGAAAAGTCTGGTGGCAGCGATAGATACCAACAACAACAAGGTCAATCGGAAAGAATAAGCATGGAAGTTTTATAGACGAAGAGCAAAGCGGCCATAAAATGCAAGTGAATAAATACAAACTGTATTGTCAATGCATTTCATCATGTGGAATGGACGGTTTTATGTCCCGGATGGGCAGTTTTGGCTATTTGTTTGATAAATCCGGGGGATTGGTTCGTATTTCAAAATTTTGAGAGAAGTTGCATGGGTCATAGGACGGACTAAAAAGTTGTTGAAGTTCATCAAAAGTTCTGTTTAGATTTCAACCCCAGAAAGAATTATAGTTGGAGCTTTTTCAATTTGTTCCGGTAACCTGAATAAATTGACTTTCTTTTCTGGTCGACTTGAGGGCTGGGAGACTTGAGTTGGATAAATGTAGAGGCTTGAGTAAATATTTGATTGTGATTTTTCTCATCTTCTCCCCGTGTATATTTGTACAGATTTAAAAGAGATTCGATTTTGATTAGATTCAGACATGCTCCGAGTTGTGATGATGATATTCGCCAGGTAGAATTTACAAGTCAGATTGATTTTTCCTCTTTGATCTCCGCGGAAGGTTAAAGTCTATACATTTTTCACTTGAGCCAATTTTATGAGAGTTGTTTAAATTGTTTCAATCCTTTCACGTGTTTTGCCAATTTTCCTGGAATAGAAACTTTGCTACTATGATTGCATACATAGTTTCTTTTATTTTACTTCGATTGCTAAAAGCAACTTATTCTTTTTTTACCTTACTTTTCCAAAATGTTGATTTAAAAGCTGCGGAAACGGCAGATTTTATAAATTATATTTTATTAGAATTCAACCAAACTATCGTTTTTTGCAGGCCCAAGAGAAACTGGGAAGACGTCGCCGCCTCCAACTCTTCCTCTTCATCCGGATCTTGGTCTTTATCTTCTTCACAATTATGGCCGGCACGCTGTACAACACATGCGGCTGGCGCATTTGTTGGGTCATCTTCGCCTGTAGCTCCGCCCTCCAAGGCATTTTTGTCTCTCTGAGTGTCACGTGCAACTGTCAAGTTCTCAAACTGTACACCAGGAGCATCAGGTCCCGCGCCACTGCAGCCACAACCGTCAATTACGGAACCGGAAGTGAAATGGCCAAGTCGGCTAGTTTACAACTTCTCACTTGGGATAATGTACCTGATAGCGTGTGAGCGCCAAGAGGTCAAAGGTCAATCTTTGGTATCAACAGCAAGAGTTGCCTCACTTTCCCCACAATTTTCTCGTTCCGAAACATAAAATTTGTACACGTTTCATCCTCCTCAGCAGTAATCAGCTAGTGCTTCATCAAAGCCCAATCAAAAAGTTTTTTCCACGTCGGCGACACGTGCTATGAAAGTTTCGTCGATGTTGATGACATGTCTCAACGTGGAGACATGTAGTACTGTCATCATCACAAGTTTTTCAAGATTCCACAGCTTCTAATAAATATAGTAATACACGAGAAGAGAATTTTGGCAAAATAATTTTTGCTCTTCCGTATATTCGTGAAAGCTAAGTAAGTTTGTGCGTGCGAGAGATGACCGTGACTGAGTACTGAGTAGTGGAATAGGAAAAAGTTTTGTCTTTTCTGAATGAAGGTTATGTATGTGTATGTATGTACATTGTTGAAAAAGCTTATTGTTTAGATCCCGAAAAGTTATTCAAGTATGAACGAGAGATTATATTGATGAAAGCTGTAATTTGTAGAGCAGGGAAAAGTTGTGGAAGAAAAGTCACAAAGGATATTCAATTTGTACTACTTGTAGAAAAACTTGTGTTTTGAATGCATGTTTGTTCTGTTCTATACAGCATATCAAAGAAGGTCGAAAGTCAACTGGGAGTAAGCTAAAAGTAAGGTAGTGTATTTCTTGGGTGTATAATAAATGGCCTGAAAACTGTGTGTTGACAAGGATATCTGTGAGTGTAACTAGAGAGTGCAAGTGTATCTACTCTCGTTGTTTTTCGAAAACATATAATTATAACTTTGTGGGCACAAAAGAACACACAAGCAAAAACTTACAAGATACTTGAAAAATATCCTCGTGCTTTTAAAATGTTCAAAGAAATTATAACAAAAGCTGGATATCATCAAAACTATAAAATATGTTGAGTTTGCGATATCAAAAATATAAAAATCAATGTGAAATGGTGCATAAACCCTCTAACATATTTTAGTACATATGACATAATGTATATCTAGAAATTTTAGATTAGCACAAAGCACTAGGTAAGCTAAAATGATCAGTTGTTATGTCGTTTCGGTTTATTCAAGTACCTGAAAAACTGTAATTCAGGTCTATTTAACTTGAGCAATGTTTCTGTTATTGGCGCTCCAATTTGTGCTAATGCGAGCAAAAATTACATTTGGAATTTTGTTGAAAGCTGTAATTTTGTTAATCGAGTCAAATATTTGCTGATTGTTAATAAAAATTTAACAAAAGTGTTTTATTCGTAATTGGGACATTTTTCTATCTTCGTTTAGCAAAGTTAATATTTGCTTGTGTATCGAAACGTCAAAACTTGATGGAAAATTGCTGCAATCGGACAACTTCAAAATTATTCGAACATTCAAAAACTATATATAATTACAGTTTGCATGAAATTGTTGCGTAATACTCGAGAAAGCAACTTCCAGGTCAACTTCAAAGGCAAAATAACGGCTATCAAAGAATGAAAATAATGTTTTTGACAGAGAAACTACAGGCAAAATGGAACCAATTTTGCAAAGGACGTAACCGTACCTTTGACTTTTCGTTTACGGCGGTAGCAAAAAGTCTTTCGGCTGAACATGAAAGAACGATCAATTAGAATCAAATCCAATTTCGTTTATCCAATATATAGAATTCTAGAATTGTCGAAACTTGTTCCTCGTGTCCTATTTGTTTCATACGGAGAACCGTTCAAAAAAGCTCAAGTTTTTGTTACGCTAATGTTGCCTTGTTATATCCGGCACGTGCTGTCTTGGAAACTTTTTCAAGGTCATAGATAAACGATTTGAGTCATGAAATTGATTGGATACATTTGTAAAGTTCAGCTGAACTGTAAGTCCAGATGGTGCTTCCGTCAAATGTTCCAGGTTTCAGGTCTGAAGGCAAAACTACCTCTGGAAAACCCAAAATAACTTCAAAAGACTTCACTTCTTTCAAAAAGACATTACCTTGTCATATGCACTCCTTGCTAATGTCCTACTGTCATGACCATTGCTGGAGAAGCTTTGCTGGAGATTCCAGAATTTGGCGCCTAAAAACTGCTGTCCTTAGCATGCTGAAGGCGGGATACAAAAACAGCTTATTTCTCCCATCCTTCCCCTTGTTATTTATTGCCCTGTAGGACTTTGCTGGAGATCTTTTCCAGAAATCTTCCTGGATAAAAGTATCCAGCAACAAGACAAACCAGCTCGTCTAGTCCTTCCATAATCTCGTTCAAATCGAAAAACAATTACAAAACTGTATTCTGCCTCTACTTGTTTTCCTCCGGCTATTGTTTTGAAGCTATATACTATGGAGCCTGAGGCTTTCCAGCTTTTCTCTTCTTTGGTTCTGGACAAGAGAAAGTTTGCTGCTGGAGAAAGCAATATTGCCAATGACACACATGCTGAGTATACTCGGTAAACATTGTAAAAGCTTGGATCTTGGAGTCTTGGAGAAGTCTTCAAAAAAACATAACCAAAATATGTTTTTACTATTTTTTTTCGAAAATTGCTCCGCATATTTTCATTTAACTTTTAACAAAAAACTGGATAATTTCTCCACTCTTCCTTCAAGTAAAAGGTAATTACAATCAAGCCTCGACGAACGAGATTTCGTCGAATGAGCAACTTCAAACCCATAAGAGGATTGAAGGTCTCTGGAGACATTCAATTTCGTTTTTGTGGAAATGTATGACGAAATCAGTCAAGAAAGAGAAAATTTAGTAGGTTTCCCAATATCTCGACGCTTCCAGAAAAAGATTTAGAGCCTACAATAAGAGGATATCAATTCCCAGACTCTGAGTTGTAATTTGACTTTGTGGCCACAGGAGGAAGGATTCAAAGAAATTGATTGGCTTTGAGAGAGATATTAGTTACTACATGTTAGGTAACAAATGAAAAAGAGAAGGAGAAGAAGAACCCGTTTGCCATTTTGCGAATTTCCAGTCTCTGGAGAATAGGACGGCTATGCTGACTCATGTATAAAGCTTTGATAAGTATCAGTAAAAGGGAAAAGTTTCCTTTTCAAAGACCATCAATTCCAGAAGGGGAAGGTACAAAATGCTTTTGAAGATCCCCTCTACAAAGTCAATACAATAAATTAAAGCTGGAACCATTTTGGCAAGTTGAGGTGAGAGAATTGGAGATGTACGGCGTCTAAAAAAGAATAAACGTTTACAAGAGAACAAAGAAAGTCAAGAGCAATTATATACAGCACTTGACGCCAAAATTGTATAGTTGCTACACAAAAAGCAAGGTTAAAAGTCGATACAAGTAGGCATTAGAAGGATTGAACAAGAAAACGCTGCAAGAATCCACAAGAGTGGTAGGAATAATACTCGAAAATCGACCTGCACAAGGGCTCAAAACCCAATCAATATAACAAAGTGGGACCAAACGGAGGCAATTTGCACGGGAAAGACAGGCGAGAAATCGTGATTTCAGCTGGTGGAGCCAACAAAGAGGATTTTCAAAGTGGGCGGCAGTGTTGAAAGAAATGAATTTTCTCTGCAGTGGTTTGATTCAAGGTTTGGTGGGACTGAAGAAAGAAATTGGAAAAGAGCGCGGGCGCGCGAAGCGCGCCGCGCTCTCTCCACGTTTTTTCTTGGAATTTGGCTCAGGATTTTACGATACTCCTGACTGGAAAATTGTAGATTAAACACGAACTTTGTACAATAATAATCTCCGAAATGTTATCAAAGAAGAGAAGCTCCTGAATTCAAAATCCGACTCATCCCTCAAGATTTGTGGTAATGCAAAGAACCTAATTTCTGCCATCTTTTATTCGCGTGGCTTCTGACATTGTAAGTGAATTGTATAAGCTCGAGTAGAGCTGGAAATGTGCTGGAAATAGACTCACAGACTTGGAAATAAAGAAGAAAAAACGATATTCATGTAGACGGAAATGGCTGGCAGGGATTTGCGCTCGAGAAAGTAATCATTTTAATGTCTTTCTCATACAACTTCTTTTTTTTCTGATCATAAAAATGTAGTGAGGAAACCATGTCAATCTTAATATCTTGTTACGTGATGTGGATGAATAATTCATGGGGTTTTAATGGACGGAGCGGAAAAACAAAACACGTGGATGAAATTCGTTCCAAATTACACTTAATTCGGTAAGAGCTTTTTTGCAAAATAATTTTAATGGCGAATACAGAAAAATTGTTTTTGCTCATTCAGCATAAGGTTATAAACGCGCGCCAGTCAGTCAAAACAATCCCTTGGGAGAGGAAGCATCAACATGGCAAAATATACACAGAGCGCTAAATTCAAACTTTTCGCTGCGCGCGCGCTCACTTTCACATCAGCTGCTATTCGGCTGGTGATATCGGCCGTGAAGTTACAGAAGATAGTCACGCGCGCTAGCGCGCGGCGACTTTCTTCTTTTGCTTCCACGATATGGATGAATCTGGACAATCTGGAACAGTTTTCAAGACTGAACATGAAAATGTTTCCGTACTTCGAATGCTCCGTCGGCTGCTGCGGTGACCATACCGTGACCTTTGTGAAGCACAAACTCGCTCTAGGAATATATATCCTGACCTATGCGCGTTACCTCTGGTTTCTATGGCTGACAAGCGTCAAGTTGGTCCACACACGCTTTGGTCACGTCGAAAACGTCTTTGACCAAGTCTGGGCCATGACGCTGACGCCCTACTTTCTGATCGGCTTCGCTTGTTCGATAACAACCTGGCTCAAGGCCTCAACACTCTGCACGATACACAACAGTTTCTGGCAGTTTGACCACTCCTTCATGGCATCCCTCACAATGTTCACCAACGAAGATCCGCCGGACAGCGTCTTCGACACTCGAAAAGGGGCTGCTGCGAAGCGCATAATTCTATGTATTTCGCTCTACGCGTACGCTTCGTACCTGATACTCCCTGGCTTGTACATCTGGCTTTCAATCTGCCGACCTTCGACGCTTATGTCACCGCTCGAACTCTGGTTTTCGTCCACTTATTTTGGAGTCAGTGTTCAAATCGTCGATACCGTTTGGGCTTTGGTGACCATCTATCACACGATGACCACTTCAGCAGTCTACGTTTGCTTGGTCTTCACACCGATAACGGGCTTGACCATAATGGAGATGGAGTTAAGGTTTGACTAAGCAAAAAATATATCCAAATTGAAAAAAATTGAGGCCTTACATTAAATGGAGGTTTTTGCAGAAAACGAGTGAGGAGCGCAACTTCTGTCCGCGCGCTGGAGCGCTACATCAAGTACCACCTTCGAATGGAGAGAGTTTGTAACCTGATCAACACAGCGCTTAATCCAACGTTAATGCCGGTAATTCAAACCCTAATGGTCGCACACTTGGCGCCACTCGCCTATCTGTTTTTGAACGCCTGGCGACATTCGTCAATATCTAGCGTTGGAGTCTCAGGACTTCTGTTAGGAATCTGGGCGGTGACGATCAACATGTGTTGTTATGTGAGCGTGCTTACTGTTCTTGGCTCCATGAATCAGGTTTCTAAGGAGCTTCTTCGCGATATCAGGCATCGATACTATAGGCTGTTGAGTCTTGAAAAAGTTGAAGGGACCTTGGATCCTGATGAGGGACTTGAGGAAGCTATTGATTTTGTAGGGAAAAGGATCATTGTTTGTAGACCGTTGGCAATTGAATTTTCGATGGTTTGCGACAAGGTACTGCCTTCAGCTCCGGGTAGTTTTCTGTATCAATTAGTTGATAAAACAAATACTTTGTTGTTGTTGTGCTAAGGATATTTAATTTAATTTTAAATTGCTTAATGAAACAGAAAAATGTTGAAATTGTTAAAGCCAAAGCCTGGTTAGATAATTTGTAAACTGAATTTTTTCTCTAAGTTTCTCTTCTGACCTCACCAAACTTTTTAGCCACAAACAACCAAACAGTTTCAATCGCTTCCACAATTGTCAGCAACGAACAACCCAAAAACAACCCTATCGTTCCACCAACATCACACAATAAAGCGATAACATCATAAGCTGGTTTTTCGACCACAATTTCATACGACATTTCCGGAAAATACAAAACTACATTCCCAAAGGATCCCTGTGAGGGCGCCACAGATTCTACATACGGCGTATAAATGGTCTTTCTGCATTCCGTCGGACATCCCTTGACGCACTCGGACCATAACGTGCTATTTGTCTTTGCCTTTGTCCAAAAGAATTCAAAAGCATTGGCATATTCCTCTTTGTTTTTGGTCCCGCAGAGCTCCGATGAATTTCCCACCGCCGGGACTTTTGTAGCGTTAGTAATTGTCGTTGTTATATTCGGCGTCCTGGCCATCATAAACGGCAGAGCACATTTCGTAACCTCATAAAGCTTATCGTCGAAGCATCGATTAACACAAACGGACTTGGAATACCCGGCAGAATTTTCGCACAAATGTTCTTTCCGGTTGAGGCTCTTGAAGCCTTTGAGCCTGATGGCGATACTGACATCTTCACCGGATGACAGAAAGACGCCTTCGATTTCCGTCAGCGGTTCGTCGCCATCTGGATGCAAGTAGAGCTTGAAGCCTGGGTCAAATTCAACAGCTTTTTGTGCTGCAACAGATGTTCGAGCGGAACTGGCGACGCTGAGTTTAGTTGCTTTGTCAGCTTTGGATTTTCTAACCGTTTCTTCTTCAAGCTTTGCCCAGTTTATCTTTAGTGACATTCCGAAATTCAGCCCACTCGCTTCAATCCGGTCAGCTGCAAATTCAGCAAATGTGTCAGAACTGGAAATACATATGGAAAGAGGATTCCGTTCTACAAGACAACTTACTGAATTGGTGAGTGAAGCAAACGCCCTCTGTCGTGAACACGTTTCTCCAGTTTTTTCTTGAATTTTGTTTGTTCACCAGGGTCTACAGAGGCAAATTAAAAACTAACAATTTTTATTATAAATTGATAAATTAATTTTAAACGTACTACTGCAATGAAATCCATCGAAAGTGCTGCCATCTCCCAGGCTTGAGACGCGTTCAAATTCCCCTCCTTATGACCTGGGGCCTGTTCCTATGCTGACTTTGTACTCTCTACACCGAACTTTCTACTTTCCAGCTATTTTTCGAATTAAGCTCT
>JAQGBJ010003219.1:0-13379 GCA_034698345.1 Sphaeridia pumilis
AATATCATTTAACTGACTAAGGAGATGTTTAATTAAAAGGGTTAATTTTTATACAGGTGTATTGAATGTGTATAATAAGCTGTATTATCATACACACAAAATACTATCTTCATACTCTCTCTCACTTTGCCCCTCCTCACTACAAGGAGTTCTGTGCTGCTTTCCCTTCGCTCCTCTCCTCAATCACAGTATTTGGTATGCACTACCAGGATTCTGTAAGATTGTATTTTCAGAACATTTGATGTTCAAGCTGAAGTAAACATGATAAACACCGGAATCATTTAATTTCCTGTATTAGCTTCAGTTTATTTCCAGTATAGGGTACACAGGTTACATAACATCACATTCAATATATTTGTGATTCAAAAGGGCTGAAATACATAGCCTTACTCTCAGGTTCACTATATATATATCTGATGACTTGATTCCTACTCTCCATCCAGTTCTGACTGATTACCATGGTTTCAACGATACACTTACTTTTCTAGACTTGTTAACTATCCATAACGATGGACGCTAATCGCCAATTACTGAAAACTCTCTAATGATTCAATACATATGTCACATCCGAACGAACAATTGAATACATATCAGATTACTAACAGAAACCTCTGACTAATACTAACTCAAGTTCACACCTCGTCAATCCAAACTCAACTTGAACAGCTCAACTGTACTTCCACGACTGGTGGTTTCGAGGTCAGCAAAGCGGATAAGGGCCTCATCGGGTCGATCCAAGTCTTGATTCGCATCCTTCTTGTCTATCTTGATTGACCATAAGTAGTCGCCGAGCGTCTGAGATGTTCGAACTGCCACATTATCGACGACTTGGCCTTCATTTTCTAGTGCTGGACTCGGCTTGTCCAGTCCAGCCCAGATCTCTCCGGTAACGTGAGTGAAGAAGCGGAGTCTTTGGCCAGCTTGGAACTTTTTCTTCTCGGCTTTGCTCAGCGTGGCAGTGACATGTGGGCTATGGGTAACCAAAACATCCAAATTAATAACTACTCCTCGAAGATGATGAAATGCAAGACTTTTCTAAAAGTATGAAACCAACTTACATGTAGTAAAAGTGATCCTTCAATTTTTCACGTGGGTCGTAAGCCTGAATGTCCGGATGAATTTGCCATTCTTCCATTTCCAGATTCGGCTGGCGGTCCAGAGCAGGAGCGTACTTCTCAATGGCATCCAGTTCTGTATCAAGTCAAGTTATGGACGTTAATGATTGAACTAACTGAGGTTTCGAGGTTAAATTAAAAATTTTTACACAGTATTTACCGGACTTGACTGAGACCAATTTGTTGGGGCACTGGGCTTCGTGGTATTGAATTTCTGGTTCCATCACTTTATGTGCATCGTTGTAACGGCAGATGAGCATCGGTACTTCTCCACCTGCACCACGGATAGCCTTTTCGAAGTTTCTTCTGCAACGCTGCAAGTGAGATGATGTGCGCTTGAATCTGGAATAAGCAACATTGAAACTGTTAGATTTTGTATTTCAAGAACATAAAAAGACCAACTAGAACGAATTAACTCAACTTACCGAATCCAGTGGTAGTTATCGTAAGGGCACATGATCAACTTCTCGGTGGGCTCCAAAATGTAGTTGACGAGATCCATCTTGTTTGCATCTTTTGCTGCCAGGATTGGCCACCAGATTTCGTTAAACTGGTCTTGCGGGTTTTCTGGAGCAGCCGCCATTATGGATGGGTACTATGGAACAGATCAAAATTAACAAAATCAACTTCAGAAATCTTACCAGCGGTTTCCAATAAACCTTAAGCCATGTCGTCAAGCTCGCTTAAAATTGAAGTTGCTGTACCAAAATTATTCTTACCTTTTATCTGAAGAATCTGAAGTGCGATGCCCAACAATCAGTTCTGAGACCAAAAGAAATACACGTTTGATTGTCTCCACTATCGATGTTTCTCGTCCGGTGGTCAGATCACGAATGACCAGTTTTGCGTCTCAAGCATCAAGTCGCCCTGTTGTCAACACTTAACTGTTGAAAGCTTCGGGGGTCTCTCCACATCGCCAGTCTCAACATTGTTTACCCTTCTTGTCCAGGCTTTAAGACAGGAGATGAAGCTGACCAGAGGCTTTGGTCCCAAATCTTGTCCATTTTCGGTCTCCGAACCGCCTCAACTCTTTCACGCTCTGACACGCTCGAATCATCCCCTTAGCGGATGTCTTGACTTGGGAGAACATGGACTTGTTCACTCTTGCTGGCTTGTGCCCAGTTGTGCCCCCACAAGATGCCAACCCCATAAGTTCCAAGATTTGAAAAATGCTGTAATGCCTACTTTCATAATTAGGAAACCTGGTTGTATATAGCAAAAGAGATGGATATTTAATGCATTAGACGTGTGTAAAGGCTATTATGGCACATATTTCAAAGACTTTAAGCAGACAAGAAATTTGAAATGGATTCCAAATCGTTATCCAATAGCTTGGCGTTGCCGGTAATGCTTTCACAAGCTTGCTTGATGGCCATTTCGGTGCCTGGGAATGGATTCTCGCTGAAGAACGTTGTGATATCTTGGATCTTGCTGACATCAGCATAGTTCTCCAACACTGCTTTCAGCATCCTTGGCGCTAAGGGCCCACCCTGTTAACAGCAATCAAATGCATGTAAAGTCCCTAGACGGTTTTAGCACAGACATATATCATGAGTTTAGGGTTACCTCATATTTTGCTTTGAATGTATCCAAATTTTCCTTGAAGAAGTTCCATGCCAAATCACGTCCAACTAGAGACGAGCTAACACCAGCGACGATGAAGATTGTATCTTGGCTGCGAACGTCGTCAGAAAGTGAGAACTCGAGGGCATCTTGCAATAGTTTAGGGTTGACCATAGCTCCAAGATTTCTACCTATTCTGTCTTTTTCTTCAAGGTTGTCGGAAGACCGGTAAATCTGCAACAATAATCGTTTGTGGAGCATTAAGCTAATTGAATGGAAATGCAAGTGCTCCTGACTGTTATAGACACAACTTACATTCAGAATAAACTTGTAAGCTGCTTCATCTCCTTGGGATAGCACGGCCCTATAAATTGCGCTCTTCAAATCTGCTTCAATTTCCTGCGATCCTTCGACCGACGCCTTAAAAAGCTGTCTTGCTTCCGCTAGTAACTCTGGGTCTCCCAGCGACACCATTGTTTCCACAACAGTGCAACGTAAAAGTGCATCCAAATGGGCTGCGAAATCAAAACAATATTAGTTCAGTTCACTGTAGAGTACGTAAACGAAAAGGAAGAGCATATAAGGAAACATACATTCACCAGACTTTGCTCGCCATCCTGTCTTTTCAAAAATTCTGGCAAACAGTCTTCTGCCAAATTGCTTGAACGCAAGCAAGCAAGGTGTGCCGTCCAGGACCAGCTGAAGTCGTGAGAAAATTGAGCTGATACTGGCCCAAACAGTACAGCTGTCTTCGTCAATGTACGCTTCAAGCAACTTCAAGACCTGGTAATAAAACTTGAGTTAGAGTACAATACTTTACACGTGAATTTTCGCTTGTACAGTCATGATCTAAGATCGAACCTCCACTGTGGAACTCTTCCCAGCAAGAACCAGCGAGAAGAGGTCTTCCACGATGCCAAGTCTATCCAGTTGTGGCAATGGCAATGTTTTGTTCCCATACCTGCAAAATGTGCAAATTGGCCGGGTAAGGAAAATTAGGTTCACGCGAAATGGCCGACTAAAATTTGACGCTAGAATTCACGATTTTGGGTATCAGGGGCGAGTTTTATTTACTAAAAATTAGTTGTTGACCAGTTTCGCTGTATAAAATGCGAATTTCTGCATTTCTGATGACTAACGATAAATACTAGACCATGGCATATCAGGTAACCTTTTTTAGAAGCATAAACTCGGCGCCGAAAATTTTGCCATTCGAACTTCAACGAATTCACATTTTGAAAGAAACAGATCCTCTAGCCAGTTACTAACAAGTAAGATACTGCGGTTGTGGGCCGATAAAAACACCAACAAATCTGTCATAAACTGAAAAATTTGGAACAAGTAGGGGTATCCAGCCGCCTATAAGTAAGCTAGCTTTAAGATACCAGCCCAGAAAACCTACCGCCGCATGCGGCGAAATTCTAGCGATTTTTACTGCTCTGATCGTCCAGAACTGGCGCTACTTTTGAACTTGAAAAACACGTTGGCGCCGAAGGCGCCGAAGATTTTTTAACCGCTTTGTAAATAAAGTGAATTCTAGCGTTATTTTAGTCGGCCGACACCAGGAAACTCAACTTGGCCAAAATGGGCCGTCTTGGCCAAAATGGGCCTGCCCAAAATGGGCCTGCGGCCCATTTTGGCCGACTTTTTCGAGCTTTTTTGGCCACTTTGGCCAGGTAAGCTCCTTACCTCCTTACCTCACCTTTTGCAGGCCCGTTTGTTCCGTATGAGGGGTATCAAAGTTTGTAGCATTTCTGAACTGTAATTGACCTTGAAGAATCCAAGAAGTCCAGGGTTGACCTGTTGCAAGAAAAACAGTGTAAACATGTGAATGACCATCAATAGAACGATCTGAAGTTCAGTCGTTTGCCTTACCAAAATCCACGAACTTTCCGGTAGGCTTTCAATTTTTATTTCAAGTTCCTCTTTGTCCATTAAGACAGTCATTTCAGTTTTTCCACCCGTTCGTTCTGAAGCAATGTTTAGTGGTATCGCCCACTTTGTGGCCCCCAGCTCTGCCACAATGCTGCCTTCCAATTGGTACTTCTCTTGCCTCAAATGTAGAACAGCGCCACCATCACGATTTTCCCGACTAACAGACACAAGAGGAAATCCCATTTGCTTGGTCCAAGTTGACATGACAAGACCTACAGGCTTATGACTAGCGTCTTCTAAAGCTTTCCACAGATCCTCAGTAGTAGCACTAGAATACTGGTATCGAGTAAGATACAGGTTCATTCCTTTCTTGAAGTCTTCGGATCCAATGAAGTCATGGAGCATCCTAATTATCGAAGCACCCTTCAAATAGGATATAGCATCAAAAATTTCGTTGATCTCGCAGGGGTGGTTAATTGGAACTTCTATTGGATGACTGCTGCTTAGGGCATCAAGCCTGAAGGCCCCATTCAAAGTTTCGGTGACGAATTGAGTCCAGATATCGTACTCCGCAAAAATATGGTCAACACATAAATACTGAACAAACGAAGCGTATCCTTCATTCAACCAAAGGTTTGTCCACCAGTCCATCGTAACTAAATTCCCGAACCTGAACAAAATCTTCAAATTACTCACTGGGTTGAAGCTAGAGCTTCAAAAAATAGGTCATTTTATGATAAACATACCATTGGTGAGCCATTTCATGTCCGACCTGCATAATAGAAAGTTTTCCCCCGTAAGACACTGTAAACATCTATTGTACTGGTAAGTTTAATCTAAAAACTCACCACTGCTGCTACTGCTTGCTTATTCCTGGTTGAAGTTTGTGTGTCATCCACCAACAATCGTGTTTCCCTGTAGGTGACTAGACCCCAATTCTCCATTGCTCCTACGATATAAGTTGGTGTTAGAAATCATACGACAACCAAAATTACTGAAGCTATTAACCCTTACCAAACACAAAATCTGAAATCGCTATCAGATCCATCTTGGGCAAAGGGTACGCAATACCAAAATATTCCTTATAGAAGGGCAGAACTTTCACTGTTACATCCAGGGCAAATCTTCCTTGTTCCTTTTTACCGGGAGGAGTGTACACCCGACAGAGAACCCCATCTGAATCAGTGTCTTCAACGTAATCAAATTCTCCAACTACAAAGGCCAGGAGGTAAGTTGACATCTTCGGTGTTCGATCGTAGGTATATACCAGATGATCAGGAGATATTGCGTCAGCTACAACTTCTTTCACCGGCTAAAAGATACAAAAATATTGATAGCTACTCTAGCAGTCCTGAGCTACACGTGTAGTACAAAATATTAACGTTGCTAGTTTCTGAAACACTCACCATATTAGACAAGGCTACTTTTCCTTTCAGAGCAACAATCGTCACATCGAACGTAGCCTTCAAGGCAGGTTCGTCCCAGCATGGAAATGCTCTTCTAGCATCTGTAGGTGCAAACTGCGTTACAGCATTGTAGATCTCGTGGCCGCCTGGTGTAATGTACTTCGATCTGTAGAAGCCTTTCATGCGATCATTCAGTGTTCCAATGAACCGGATTCCTAACACCCCGTTGCCTTCCGTCAGGTTCTCTTCAAACTTGACCGTCATCAGCTCTCGGTCTTCATCCAAGTAGAACGGCAGACTTTTCATCTTCTTAGTGTCATCTTGCCACCAAACGTTTAAAATCTTCAGCTCAGCAGAGTTAAGTTGGATTCGATCGCAGCCTTCAACGACCTTGAGAAAACCAAAAGCAGACACTGGAATGCGTGCAATCTGACATTGTTGATTTTCAATGCACTAAATGTACCTGAACATGGATTCTAACTAGTCCGGCAAATTCGAAGGACATCAAGTCTGGCTGTAGCTCTAATTCGTAATGAAGCGGCACGACGCTTGCCGGTAGCCGCTTGAACTCTTCAGTGGTCATTATGACAACGTATCTTTGTTAGCCTCTTTCGGCCGTTTAATCTGCAATAAATGTAAGCAACAATTCTGTAGAGACAATAAAGCTTGAATTGATTGAAGTGCATAAAGGAAAGCATTTGCCAATCTTACCAACAAACAAGTAGCCAAAAACACCTGTACGAGTAATCTTCAGAAAACACGTGCATCAACTAAAGCCAACTAATTCCTTAGGTTCTTAAGTACAGCTTTCCCACTCGGTCATATGGCATTTATCACAAATGGTTTGAAGTCGAGCAAGATGCAAGTTGACGGATTACATTAAACATGATAGCTGTCAACTGTCAATCAAATTGCTTCATCCGTGTTTTCAAGGATTTCTCTACAGTCTGATAATACACAGTTTAATATCATCAAGAAGTAACTTCGCACGGACAATAAATTTTGTTAACAGTTTGAATCTGTCACAATAGTAGACGTTTTTCGTCTATTGATGGACTAGCTTTTAGCGTATAAAACTTACGAAAATCATTGTTTACATTTTTTATGCGAAGTTCATCAAGCAATATATGCGCGGGAAGCAACAAGTTGAATTCAAGAGTGCGGGAATTCTTTTGTTGCGGCGAACGGAATCAAATCTTGACGAACCACCGCATGTGTGTTGACGAGTGCGTTATTCGTAATTTTCTAAAATATTCTTGGTTAAAATTCCAAGTTAAATCTACCAATAGGCGAAATTTTATTCATATACTAAAGTGCACAAAGGTGAGTTTGCTCGTAATAACAGTTTGTTTGAACCCTGTCTCATTCGCCGTTTATAGTAAATTCAAAATGTAATGTCAAATGTTCGCTCATATTAAAGCTGATACTTGCTTTCAGATTCAGAATGTCTCTGTGGGTTGACAAGCATCGTCCAAAAGCGTTTGCTGATTTGGACTACCATCGCGAAATGGGTACAAATCTTCAGCATTTGGTAAGTACTATATATGATATACAAGTCAGAAACCGACATGAATATTTGCCTTGATGACTTGATGCCTACTTTGTACTTTGACAGTAATTTTAAATCTGATCCAATTTGTAGGTAAAGTCTGGAGACTTCCCGCATTTGTTGGTCTTTGGTCCTTCCGGTGCTGGAAAGAGGACTCGCATTGCTTGTCTGCTGAGAGAATTGTACGGCAATGGTGTTGAAAAGATCAGGATTCAGCGCCAAGTTTTTGAGGTATCGTAAATGGACACACATACATACTCCGTTCGCAGCGGAATCTAAGAAGTTGATGTGTTTTTCGTTCATTACTCATTTATGAGGTGTTTTCATATTACAGACGCCGTCAAAGAAGAAAGTTGAAATATCCATCTATTCCAGCAACTACCACATTGAAGTTAACCCCAGTGATGTAGGAATCTACGATCGTGTTGTAATTCAAGAGTTGATCAAATCAGTTGCAGAAACACATCCATTGGATCACCATCCATTCAAAGGTAAATAATACGCTGGTGCAGATAGTTGTCAATATGTCCTGAAGTATCTGAATTGCAATTATTATTTTTGCTTCTAGTGATTGTCCTGCAAGAGGTGGATCGGTTGTCTAAAGATGCTCAAGACGCTCTTCGTCGCACCATGGAGAAGTACATTTCTTCCTGTAGACTGATTCTTTGTGCTTTGTCCACTTCTCGTGTAACTCCAGCCATCCAGAGCAGGTGTCTGTCTATTCGAATTGCGGCTCCTAGTGTTGATAAAACCATACAAGTTTTGCAGGTATGAGATGTTTGTATTCTAAGTTTAATGTTGGAATCCGTTTATGTCTTTTTCTAATGAAGTCACAATCTTCCATTTGTAGGGTGTGTCGAAGAAGGAAGGTATCACTCTGCCATTGGATCTCGCTAACCGCATAGCTGACGCTTCTCAGGGAAACTTGCGTCGTGCTATCTTGATGTTGGAAAGTTGCCGAGCAGACCGCTACCCGTTCATCGAGAAACAGCCCATTGTTGAACCTGACTGGGAAAGATTCTTGAAAGAGACTGGTTTCCAGATTGTTCAAGAGCAAAGCCCTACGAAACTGATGGAAATTCGTGAGCGCTTGTACGAGCTGCTTTGTCACTGCATTCCAGCTGACGTCATCTTTAAAGGACTTTTGAAGGAAATGGTTCGCAACTGTGATAATCAACTCAAAGCCGAAGTATGCGCTGAAGCTGCTCGAGCCCAGTGGTTGAGCAACCGTGGATCAAAGCCTATTATCCACTTGGAAAGTTTTGTTGCAACTTTTATGTCTATGTACAAGCGATTTGTTGAACAGGCTATTAATGATAATTTTGCTGATGACTAAGTCCATTATCGCGGATTCCACTCCACCTCCAATGTTTTCACATATGAGTTGATCATGTACTAAATGTTTAACCTTCTTTACATTGAACAACACAATTCGTATACTACTTCAGTGAGTTTTAATTGTACGACACGATATAATAAAAACTTTGAGCGACAATTCTACTTCTTTTTTCAGAACGTCAAGCAGTGTTTTTGCTTCTAATAAGTAAGAATATCTGGAAACGCGAGCGTTATCGAGTTTGGCCAATGCCGGGAATCCAGATTTTACTTTGCATATTTCATTTTCTTCAGGATCCAAGCTTAGCTTACAGGACACATCTGCAATATAAAGGGAAAAGAAACATGAAAATCCCTATTTTATAATCTCTTGTCTTACAGTTTTTAATGGACGCCACAAAAGCGACACTTTTCAACCCATCCGCTTGCTGCCACTGCCTTTACTTACCACTATCTCAGTTCGGTGGCCTGAAGGCCGAGGTTTCCCCGGAAAGTACTTTACTACGGTTGAGAAGTCTTGAATTTCTTCGAAACTTGTTGAGCTGTAGTGCAAAAAATAACTGTGGTCACACGTCGTTCGTTGAAGTATTTCGGCAGCAAACCCAAGCCAGTCTCTTGAAGGAACTCTTGGCTATCTATAAACCAATTCAAACATGAAATGAAAAACTATATTTATTTATATAATTCAGATGACTGACTGCATACCACAAAATAATGATGAGTTGTCGCCGATGTCCCCACTTGCCGCCGCTGTGTTCGCCACTAACCATTGTTGCGGATTCGCTACCACTTGTTCGCTGAAAGCTTCGCATACATTGCTACCAACTCCATCAGGACTAACGCTATGGCAAAATGCGTAGTTGAAGCCAGTGACTATATCCGGGTTCTTGAGAAGAAGCTCTGCAACGAACATGAAAGGGTCTCGTTGTTCGCGAGCGTACGAACGCTGGGTTTGAATGAGCAAGCTATTATGTTTCCTTTTTAAATGGATCCATCCGCCAAAGTTTTCAACTTTACGGAATGTACACGACCATTCTAATTTCTTGAAGAACCCTTTGTTGCCCAAGATGGCTAAAATCGCCAAAACCTCCTCTGTAGGACCCGTAAACCAACAACATTCAATCATAAAGTGTAGGGATGTGAGTGCAATCAGACATGTACCCTGTAGACCTTCGACCAACTGCTCAAGCGCAGAATGTTCTCCAAACAGCTGCAAGGTCATGCTTTGAGGATTCAACTGGTTCAAGGCTCTGGTGAGGAGTCGAGCCGTGCTTTCATTTCCACATGTGAACCTGTAGAACGCCAAACCAATTAACTAAGTTGTGTTCAATGTAAACGTATGTATTATATTCAAAACCCAACCACTAATCTTGTTCATACCTTAAACGCAAGTTTTTCACACTCTTTAACACTGGCAGCATTCCGCATTCCCCTACTAGAAGCTTTTTGTACAGGATCTCATGGTAGTTGTTAATCGCCTCTTCCGACCAGTCGAAATTACCACGAGTCACGCGCATACCTTGTGACGCCACCTGATTGTGCTGATAAGTCCAAAGGGCATGCAGAAAATCCGATACTCCCATCTCCCAACGGATGTTCAACTCCACATTCTGAAAAACATCGTCAGCCGAATGAAACTGAAACCTATAGTCTTACACATGACCTCGGATGTGCATTGTGGCATGCACTTGAAGCTTTTATCAATTACCTTTAGACTGCAAAAGTTTTGAAGGCGGACCGGCCAATTAACTCCATCCATGTTGGCTAAGGTTGCTGGAACATAAATTTTCAGCTTTTCCAAACGTACTGACTTTGGAGCAGGGGATCGAATCCTATAGTCTGAGTCGGGCCAGTCCCGTTCCATGTCCGGTACTCTTTCTGGCCGACACAGCTCTAAACTCTTCAAATTCGGAAAGCGGCGTAAAGAATCGCCCAAGAACCCGAAACAATCATCAGCTAGAACGTGGACAACTTGCAGCTCTTCGATATAGCTATACTCGACAGGCAAACGCCAAATGTCCCGGCTGTACATCACCGAAACGTTTTTTGGTTTGAAGCCGCTGTCGAACACAACCGACTTGAGATAGTCCAAATATTGTTCGAAGGTGAAGTATACCAACCGCTCGGGTGTATAGTCACAAAACCAGAATTGTGAACCAGGCATTTTGAAGACATACTTATTTTCTCCGTTGCATTTTTCCTTAACGAATTTGTTCAGGTTGCTCCGTTTTCTACTCATCATTTCCTCCGGCACTTCTCCACTTAATCGAATGATGCTTTTTCTAGCCAATGCCCTCGCCCCAATGACGCTCCATTCCTTGCATACCAACCGTATGATTTTCAACTCGGGAACGCCAAGGGCTTCAAAGACGGTGTCGAGGATCTGGAACAATAGTTGACACCTTTTAGTTTTCATCAAAAACAAACTGGAGGTACATGTTTCTGCTCACAGTCCAAATATGGTTTAGAAATCTTACCAAGACGTTAGTATTCCATGATCCATCAAAATTATTGCCGTCAGTAGGCAGACCTTCCATTTCACTAATGCGGGCAATCGATAAATTCTCCAGTTAGGCAACCTCGTTCGTCTTCAGACCAACAACCCGGAACTATAGGATAAGGAAATGACTAGAAAGATTTGAAATGTCAGAATTTTGATATAGTTATCATGAGAAAATGTCAACAGTGTTCCCTTACCCTCCAACTTTTGTGATTTTCGTCTTCAATATTTTCCAACGGAAGTACAGGATGACTGGACCAATGCAAGTGACCACCAATTGGTTCAGTTTCAACATGACAATGTGGGTTTGGACGGCACAATGAGATGCACAGGAAATTTACACTCAAGATTCGAGGGTTTTGATTCTCACTCAGTCAGCCTTAATCTTGGAGCTTCACACATTCCAAGAATCCGTCAAGCTCAATTGTCTCATTGAGATTTAGCTGGTCAAACCAGTACCAGCCCTGTTCATCCAACTAACCTCGGTATCAGTCCCTATCCGTAACGACTGCCCAGAATATCAATGTTCTCAAGAAGGTACTGAATTACCAATTTTACTTGCTTGCTGCATCATTGAAAAGCTTCCGAAAACTCCTTCTCCAGTCGAGCCATAAGGTGGCGAAACAGCTTCATCAAACCTTCCAAAATCAGTTTGGGACATGAAAATTTCAACTTGCGAGTGTAGAACAGGATCCTGAATTCTACGTTTCCGTATCTCCGTTCAGTTTCTCGTCTTCAATCTCGACTCAAGATCTCGTAGATGCCATTTAGTAACGAAAGAGCTTTCTCTATCAGGATCCATGTCATACAGACAGTTGTCCAAGATAACCAGCTTGCACTTCTGACCAGCCCGGAAGTATGTGAATTCTACTGCTCTTCCTTCTTCATCCACCAAGGCGTTTGGATCTTCCTCTGGAACACTCACTTCCAAAGTGCTTGACATGGAACTCGACATTGAAGGCAGGACGTCATCAGCTTCTCCATTGCTCGTGGCAGTATTGTAAAATACTAGGCTGTCATCTGAAGTATTCGCTTCAGCTTGAGATATCTCTGGAACTGTTAAAACCCAGTTTAGTGAAACTAACCAACTAAAATCTTGGAATATTCTCAAGATGACTTACTCTCTTCTTCGTCTCCCAGCTTCACGAATCTCACCCAACTCACCACCAAGCATTTCCCCACTCACTGAACTCACCACCAAGTAATTCAACACCATGAAAATGACCACCAAATTTGTCCACGGCTGAAGTCACCACCATGTGAATTCCCCACATTACAACTTACCACCAAACAATTCACCACGTAGTGAAGTCACCACAGTTCAAGTCACCACTATTGTAATTCGCCTCCGAGAGTCTAGTAAGATTTGAGCTTGAGTAGACCTGGGTCGTAGTCCGTTAGCGCTTGCCTACCCATTTTAACGAACCAAATATTATTTTAAATATTGTAGGGATTTTGATCAATTGCTGGCTACTTTTATAATTATAAAGCGTCTTTTTATCGATTTGGGGTCCGTTTTTTATACTTTTTGGTTGAGAAAACTGTTTTAAGATCAATAGAGATTTCAGTTACAGGCAATTCAGTGTTACGGTAGAATCTGTAGCATCCGAAATCCATTATGAAATGAAAAACAACAAATATAAATCTGAACTAAACAACTGCAACCTGTAACAATCTTGATCTTGTCAATTGGCGGACAGCAATTAGTCAGGAATACAACTTTTTGTTCGGATTATCAAAAAATGCACTTTACATGACCATGTTACATGTTGTTTTCAAGCGGTATTGGATGGGGTGTTTCACAGACTTGCGAATTTTTAACGGTGGAGAAAAATTTGGTGGGCTAATTAGGTAGTGGTGATTTCGTAAGGTGGGTAATCGTATCGTGGCGAATTCATCGGGTGGTGAGCTGGAAAGTGGTGACTTAAGCAGAAGAAATGTGGTGAGTTAGAGAGTGGGCAGTTGTGTGGTGGTAAGTTGAGTGGTGGTGAGTTCGGTCAGTGGGGAAATGAGTGGTGGTGAGTTGGGTGCGAACC
>JAQGBJ010003220.1:0-13378 GCA_034698345.1 Sphaeridia pumilis
GCCACCCGAACAAGATAAGGCTCCACTGAAGACACTACGCTGTGGCCCCGCCCCCAACCCTCTCCACTTTCATCTTCTCCCCACCCGCCATGACCTCCACCTCCACCTCCTCCGCCTCCTCCTCCTCCTCCTCCACCAACAGGAAACGGTATAGCAATGACAGGAAGTAACGGAATTGGAATAGGAATCGGCAACTTTTTCTTCTCGCATTTGGTCTCATTCTTTGGCTTCTTCAGCTTTGGCGGTTTAGGCTTCGGTTGTCGCTTCGGAGGCTTTGGTAGCTTCAGCTTTGGCGGTTTGGGCTTCGGTTGCCTTTTGGGCGGTTTGGGCTCGAAGAGCCCAAAACCGGGTTTCGGTCTAGCCTTCAGTCCGGGTAACTTTTGTTTGTTGAAGAACGATTCACTGGGTTCTGGCTTGGTTTGGACGATTGGGAGCTTTGGGGGTTTGAAGTAGCCACCGGAACCTGCCACAGGCTTCTCTTTGATCGCCGGCAACTTCGGAGGCTTGAAGTACCCACCGGAACCTGGCTTCTCTTGTACTGCTGGCAACTTTGGTTCGAAATGACCACCGAAGTTTGGTTTATCCTTCACCGATGGCAGTTTAGGATCGAAGAGGCTCAAATCTGGTCTCACTGGTTTCGCTTGAACTGGTGGCAGCTTTGGAGGTTTTGGTTGATCTTCAGGAAGCCTGTCTTTGACTTTGTTGTTGAACTTGTCCAGGTACCAGGGAGCCTTGGTTACCTTCAGTCTGAAGTCAGCGCCATCTTCGAAGCTGTCCTTGCGTTCCATAAACTGCTGGTACCATTGCTCTTGCGGGTAAGTCGGAGTCGTTGTGGTGGTTGTAGATGGCGCTGTGTGCGTCAGGTCGTACATACCTCGGCCGAGGATGCCCATAAGTCTGATGCATTTGACAAGCTGGTTCATTGTGACATTCTGAGCTGAACTGTCTTCTTCAACCCAAAGAAAGTGGCAGGCCAGCGCCATTGAACTAACAGATTGGAGGTTGGAACTCTTGGGGACTTTTTGGTGACCTCGGAGGCCGTAATGGGCAACTGACCTCCGCCGTCTTCTCTTTTTGTATTCTTCGCACTTTGTCCATTCAATTGCACAGTATCCAGTTTCTCTTCGAACACAAACGCCATAATTCAGTCCGTTCAAATTGGTATCTCGGTCATGGAAGTAGTTCATGCTTGTTGCAGCCCCCTCCAGGCCTGTATGGTACTGAAGACAACCGCCAGGAGCCATTGTAACGGCAGTACACTTGATTTTAGTCACTTTGATCTTCCAACGTCGCCATCCAAAGTCTGAACTGGAGCCCAGTGTTACAAAAAGCTCAATTTCCGGATGGTATCCAACAGGGATGTAGACGTGATGACCTGAAAGTTCGCCACAAAGCAATGGAATATGGATATCCCCGCCATGTATCGAAAGCGAGTCGGAGACGCAGTTCCCGTGAGGGTCAGGCTGGCCCATTTCGAAGATCTCAAAGTCCAGGCGGACTTGACAGACCCCTTCGAGTTTGGTGATGGAATGCGAGCACGTGTCCCAGCCTTCGTGGGTCACTTCCGGAAATTCTCTATTTGAAAAGTATGTTACGTTCCGCTCGGTTCTGGTGCCGCAAGAGTAGAGGAAAAGGCAGCAGACTCCGAAGCCGCCTGCGCAGTTTCCAACGACGCTTCCGCCCTTGTTGAGGCATTGGTTCATGGGATAGCAGGTGCCCTGGTCGTAGGTGGCGCTCCAGCATTTTTCGTTCCAGAGAGATAAGATTGACATGTAGGGAGATAGCTTTTTGGAAAGCTTTGTGAGCCAGTAGGTGCTGGGGTCGGGGGAGGAGCGTCCTTGCGAGGTTCCATTGTTGTGGGGAGGGAGGGTCACGGAGGTGTGGTTTGAAGTTCCAAGGGCTTCAGTGCCCACCAAAAGCACAAGTGAGATCACAAAGTACACGAATTTTAACAAAGCCATTTTGGCCAATTTCAACACGGCTCAGACTTCAGAACCTCGACCGGTGAAGCCTGGGACTGAACTAAAGTGTTCAAAATTGTTGGATCCCGAAGAGACATTTTACATTTCCCGTTTAAAGCCACCTTCATGACATAAGACCAGGGCATCAGGTCACGCTCCAAAGCTTTTATTTGTATTAAAACGTAAAATATACAAACGTTGACGACGGAATGGCACAAATCTGAAAATTTATGGCGGCAAATCGGATTAGTCTGAGAAACTCAACTTGAGTGAGACTTTCTGAAAAGATTGCATTTTTGCAGAATTCATCATCTTCTGTAGGTTGACCTCATGGTTTCAGAGTTTCAGAGGCAGTTAAAGCCTAAAGCAATTAACAATGCATTTCAGCAACAATTATATATTTTTTAGATCTCATCTTATTGAATTTTGAAGCGTTTCCCAAAGATGGCGTCATGGTTGGATTGCTGCAACTTCTTTTGGTCTTTGTAATGAGGTTCGGAGACAAAACCTGTTTTCTGGTTTGCGGTGCAAATTGCTGCAAAATATTTACTTCTCCCTCAGCAAGTCTTGTAGCCATCAAAACCTGATTCCCTCATCCACGTTGAATTGAACGTCATCGCCTTGGAGATTCAGGGAATCCCAACAGAAGCCTTCCAGTTTCACCAACAAAGTTGAAGTATATAACTTAAGTTAGTAAACCATAGGCAGAAAAACTTGTTCCCATCAAATACATGCGTGTCTTCCTTGACATTTTACATCTCTTCCCATATCAACTCTTGTTCATTTCCCTTCCGTTCTTCTTCATCCTCTTCTCCAATATGTATTTTTCATTCCCCAACATTACGGCAATTTACCCTTGAACTTGATCTTTGTCCATTTAAAATGCATGTGCGCCTCTTCTTCTCTGCATCATTTGCCCTCTTCAAACCCAAAAGATCGGGCAGGGGTTCGCCGGCTGATCATCAACCAAATATTCCAACGAACTACGTCATTCCCCTATGGTCAGTCACGTAACAAAATCACATTTTTGTTTACATCTTTTCCTGTCGGCCACATAACAGTTTGTAATTTTGCTATAGATTCCCGGATCTACTGACAAAATCCACAAATATTTTAATATCAGCTTAACCTTAAACCAAGTGCGAATATACATTACCTGCTCATAATCTGCAAATTCTTCAAGGGCTTTCAAGCCAAGCCTTACAATGGGCGGCCTGATCCCAAAAAACTCGGTCATCCGAGCAGTACTCGCCTTCAACCTAACAGCGGTTTCGGTGCTACTAATCCTGCCGTTTATGCTGTCAACCGCCGCGGCTTTAATCCTAATTCGGATGTGTCTCACCTGGTACAAGAACCGTTGGAAGTCTGAAATTTACGGCGACCTCCTCTCCCGCGGCAACAACATGTTCGCCGGCGACAACCCCTACAAAGACCCAGTCCTCGTTGTAAGTTCCTTTGTGACCGTTCAAGGGAAGCTGACCCTGCCTTGGATGCGTCAAGTCGTCTTTGACGCCCACGAAAGGTTCCGTTCTCAAGGAATCTACCCGGAACTTCGACAGGAGTTGACCAACTGGTGCGGTTTCCACATTTGGAAGAACCTGCCGAACCACGACCCGCGAGACCATGTTAAGATCCTGGACGAGAAGGTGATGAACAAGTTGGGTCTCGGCTCACTTCCGCTTACTGACGAGACAATGAGTGATGTTGCGTTCAAGTTGACCAAGATCCCGATGCGGAGGAATACGTCGCCGTGGGATATTTATATTTGTAATGATGTGAGGCTGTCGGACTATGTGGACCGCGAAGTTTCACTCATAATTTTTAGGTAGGTTTTCAGGTTAGGTTAGGTTAGGTCAGGTTAGGTTAGGCCTTAAAATGGCTCTAATTTAAAATTTTGTTTCAGGTTCCATCATTGCCTGGGCGACGGCCTGGCCTTCTTGCAGTACTTCACAAACCTGGTCCAAGGCCCTGACATGGTTAACCAGTACGTAGACAAGGTGAAGAAGAGCGTGCCGAAGATCAAACGAAGTTTGTGGGAACAGCTATGGTACTTTGGAACGTATCCGGTTATTGGACTCTACGAAGCTTTTCAATGGTACCTGGAGATTTGGGACTGCAACGAGTGGATGAGCCCAACTTCAGGTCTTCGAAAGGAGTTCCAGAACAGCAGAGTAGCTAAGGTGTCCCTGGAAGACGTTAAAATGATGAGGAAGGTTCAGGGCGGAGTCAAGTTCTATAGTGTGGTACTCGGGGCGCTGACTGGAGGTATTCGGAAGTACATGTTACAGAACGATGTTCCACTACCAGAGAGTATGAGTGCTCTGGTTTCGGTGCCCATTCCGACCAAGGAGGTTAGGCTGTCAAACAATGTGTAAGTTCCAAGGTTTCTGAAGTGTACTACTGGGGGATTTGGAAATGGTATTAAATTTGATGTGATTTTTTTTTGTAGAACCTGTATCATCTACCAGATGCCCGTTGGCTGCAACGACCGAAACAAAATTGTCCACTCGATTGAACGCCAATCGATTGCCCTCAAGACTTCGCGGTTCCCGATGATTATGCTTGGAATCTTTTCGTATTTGGGACTTTTGCCCAGCTTCTTCAAAGCGCCTCCATGGATATTTACAACTTGTGCTAGTTCCAATGTTCCTGGGTTTGAACAGCCCATGAGGTTTCAACAGTATACGCTGCTGGATATTTTGGCTAATGCTTCGTTGGAGAGCAATTGTGGTAAGTCTTTTTTTGGTTTGAAATTTTGAAGCTTGACAACAAATGGTTTCCATGGTTTCTATTATGATTTTTGTAGGAATCTACTACTGGTGTATAGGATACAATGGATTTTTGAATGTTCATGTTGGAGTGAGTACGGATATCATCCAAAGTCGGCATAAGTTGAAGGAGTTTTGTGCTTGTGTTGCAGATGAGTTTGATGCGTTGAAAGTTTCGAATAATTATACGATTGTTGAGTAAATGTTTTTGTATTTTTGTGGATTAGAAGACTGATTAAAAAATTTCAGAATGAGAAGCATCAGTTTGTTGAGTTGTGACGGATTACTTGATGGGACGGCGACTGATGTCGGACTGCTTGAACTGACCAGTACAAACATGTGCTGTGAGATGTCCTTGCGTCGCGCGGGAGATGCTGCGTAAGGTTGAATTTCTATGGGAAAATCAAAACAAACCAGATTTAGCCTTTTTGTTGATCTCATTCGCTTATGGAAAAAACAAGAATTTTCGTAAAAATGAAGGAAGAAACTTGTTTTGTTTGTTGCGAAATAACATCAGGCAGCTTGAACGGTAGCGAAACTAGGATAAAAGATAGTTTACTAAAGTCATTAATTGAAGTACTAGGTATTTCATACTCTACTTTTACCGGTGATTTTCTAGCTGAAGGTGGCGAAGAAAATGTTGTAAAGTTGCAGGGGTGTGAATTTTGCGGTCGCTGTGAAAACTTGATTGTTGTTGGAGCAGATCTTAGAAGAAACTTGCTGGATGTTAAGCAAAGTTTAGTTGATGCGGTTATTGTCGGGTACCAAGAGAGACAGAGAAGAAAACGGAATGGCGAAGATTCAGGAGTTGACACAACTTCTGAGATTACAAGAAGTGCGCTAGCGTTCAGACTTGGAGAGTGTAAGTTGTTGAAATGGGTTTGAGATCAATTGGGTTTGCCAAGGCAAGATCTATTTATGATTACGTTTTCTTCTTGCAGGTTTTACCAAACCAGCTGTACTGATCCGGCCGGAAGATGAAATTCCTGAAGAAAGATTGCTAATTCCGGTGACTGAAATAGAAGAGGAAGATTCAGGAGAAGAGCAAAGAATAATTGAGGAAGATGACGATTATGAATCTGATGGATATCAAGAAATTGAAGAAGAAATGTCACCACCTCCAGCAAAGCGCAAAAGAGGAAGGCCAAGGAAGATCACTTCCTTGCCTAAAAGGGTTCGGGAAGGTGGAGGAGGAAGAAGACGTGGAAGGCCGCCAAAGGAAAAACATTCTGAATTCATCGAGGCTGGGAATGATTCAATGGCAAAAAGTCCATCAAAGTCCGCTAGAAAACGAGGGAGACCTTCAAAGACCCAAGATATGATTTTGTATGAAGACATTGATAGGAAGTCAAACCAAGATTCTGGTGAAGAAGCTCTTCAGGATGACAGCGGTTATGGCAGGCGACTTCGACGCCAAGCGCGTATCAAGAAGCCCGGTTTAGACATGGAACTTTCTTGCGATAGCGACGATCAAGCTATAGATGTGGAGTTTAGAAATGTGACCTCGTTTGGTGAATCTTCTGAATCATCAGATGGGTCTGGAAATGAAGAGCGGACAAACAGTAAACCTAAACGAGGCAAACCTAAAACGGAGCAAGAATATTACGACCAAAGGAGGCGGTTTCCATGTGGAGGTTGCGGAGTAAAATGGCCAACTATCAAGCGACTGGAGCGACATGTAAAGGGTACTCTTGGAGTTTGTGCTTCTGTTGACCGACCCTACGGATGTGGCGCATGTCCTGCTTGGCTAGCCACTAGAGAAGAGCTTGAAAAACATGTGATTCATCATCGAGTAGCGGATGGACAATCAGGAAACTGCAAGCTATGCGAAGAATCTGATTCCTTACCTTCCTTAGTGGGGCATTATTACCAAGAACATGGATTGGATCTGCTTGGACTGAAGTATTTTGGATGTGCTCAATGTTTCCAAACATTCAAGCCGAATGAATCCGGTGCTCGCAGTGGATCAGTCAGTGAAGATGACTTATCTACCCTAAAAGCCTTTGCTTACAACCACTCAAACTGCAGGTCTACAAAGGACCTCAGTTACACTCCACAACAATGCAGGATCTGCACCGAGTCCAGAATCACGGCAGCTGAATTGATTTTACACGAGAGCACACATTTTCCAGACCTGTACTGTATCTATTGTGACTATGAACTACAATCGGAACGCACTTTGAAGGTGCACAATACGCTCTATCACAGAAAGCGAAACAATTCAGTTAACGTCTTGAGGCCGCAACTGAGGGACAAGCTTCTTCGCAACCACCAATGTAACATCTGCAAACGGCGTTTTGGCAAGTCGAGTTCGTTGAAACATCATATGGCGGTTCATGCCGCCGATAAAGAGAAAGCCGGTGACCTTATCACTTCCAGCTTTGCAGGATCAGTGGACCAGAAATGCCCCGTTTGTGACTTCAGCTGCTTTGCCTTCGTCAACTTTTTCAGGCATATGAAAGTGATCCACAATCTGATGCCGTTTGCTAGATTCGACGACTACTTCTACAATTGCTATTCTTGTTTGGAGTTGTTCCAGCCAAGTGATCCAATTCAACCTCCAGGAGTACTGCGCCACAAAGACATGCAAAAGTTGCAGGACTTTGCTGCTGATCATGCAAATTGTAGACGGGAGCCGATTTCAGAGTTTCTGTGTCCGAAGTGCGAAGGCAAATTCGACAATCCCAAAGGACTATTCAAGCACGTGTTGGATGATCATAAACAAGACATGAAAGAATTCTCTTGCGCCACCTGTCCTTCTGTGTTCGAAAACAATCTGGAGTATCTGTACCATCTAAGGCAGCAACACAACGATCGGGTCAAGCTGAAATGTCAATGTTACAGATGCGGAAAGCAGTTTCAAGATTCCGAATCTTTGAGGATGCACGTTCATCAGACTCAAGATACAACTGACCCGCCACCACCATATTGTACCCAGCTCAATGGCGGCTACCCATGTCTATCCTGCGACGAGCTTTTTGACAGCGTCACCTTACTGACCCTTCATTTCCAAGAACACCATGACAACACCCAGGAGCTCAGCTTCAAATGTACCGTGTGTCTAACAGTCCTCCAAAGTTCTGAAGCCCTCCAAAAGAAAAAGAACGAAATCTTTTACGTATCAGAAAACAACTTGAAGCATTCAGACTTCACTTCCCTCTGCCAAGAACACTGGAAAACTTGTATCTCATCTCCAAACGCCGATTCAAGTTGCAACGAAGGACCATCTCTCCAATGCTACGTCTGCTCTCAAGACCAGGATTCGCCGCAAGGCCTCGCCGCCCACCTCAACATTCAACACCACGGAGCGTCTGAAGTCCACCGATGCCCAGCATGTACTCTAGTTTTCGGCCGCTGGAAGCACCTAAGCACCCACTTGAAGCACGACCACTATATGAAGCAATGGCATTCCGACCGCTTCTACTGTCATGAATGCTTCGAACCTTTCCAATCAACAAATCCTGCATCGGAATCTGGCGCCGTTTCAGAGCAGGATATGCCCCAATTCCATGCATTTCTAGAGCGACATTTTCAATGCAAAGCGGACCAAATCAAGCAGCGCAAGTGCAAATTCTGCTCCATCGAGCTTGCTGACGTAACCCATATATTCAGCCATGAAATTTCGTACCATACCAAGAAGTACAAGCACATTTGCGACCATTGTGGCAAGGGCTTTTCGGAACTGTATGGACTCAATAAACATGTACAGCAGCACGAAATGGAAAAGGGCGTGCGGGAAAAACCTACATGTCGAATTTGCGGCAAGCAGTTCACAAGGTCGAAATATCTCGAAGAGCATCTGAGAACTCATCAAGAAGATAAAGAGCCACCGCTGGTATGTCAACATTGTGGCAAGGGGTTCTACATCAAGTCTTCGCTGGCGAGGCATGAGATGAACCATTCGGTGGTGCTGCCTACGGAACCTACAGTGCCTTGCACTGTTTGCGGAAAGTTGTTTGTGACTGTCAAGTACATGAAGTACCATGTTAAGTATACCCACGAAAAACACAAGAGAGACTCTCGGAAGCGAAGTTCAACGGAGCCCCCAACTCAAGGTCCAAGTGGAAACCATGAAACAAGTTGGATGACTTTTCGGTGATTCGTCAGTTTTATGTTGCTTGATGTTATGTTTATATTAATCGAATTTGACTGTGATTTCATTGATGTTTCTAGATCTGACTGTATTAATAAATGAAATATATATTTCAAATACTAGTCCGTCCTACCTGAGTTTGTCAAAGAACTAAATAGTGCGAACTGCCGGAACGCGCGAGTATCAGAGTTGACACTTGTGAAAGGTGAATTGTTTACATTCTGATCTATATAATAGTTTTATGTTTAACATTGGCTCTCCAGACATTTTCTGTACAATTTTTCTCAATGTCTAAACTAAGAAGCGGCACTAAACGACACGGGGAAAAGGACAATTGTCATGAGGTAAATTACTTTTCTAGCAAAATAACTTAAAATGCAAAGCCAGCATATGTTCAGGAAAACGGTACTAACTGGGGAATTGTTAATTTTTCAGCACGACTTTGCTACATTTGCTGCTAATCTTGTCAGTCGTTTGATTTCGGAAAGTTCAACGTCAAGTAGAAAAAATCCTAGGGCTGTGAAACGAAAGCAACTTCAAGGTGCTAAATCAGCAGCGTGCAAAAACAACCTACATGGTAAAGCTGATGAGAAAAAGAAATCAAGGAAGTTGGAAATCGCTGGTAAGGAATATCGAAAATTTCATGATAACCTTCAAATTATCAAAAAGGAATAAATTACTTCATAATTGAATTTTAATTTGCAGGTCCGAGTGACAGCTGTTCAGTGCTACTACGTTCAGAAGATGCAGACGTCAACTTTGTGGAATTCGAACCAGAATCGGAAGACATCAAGTATGTTAAAGCAGAACCTGATGATACTGATTTCATCAAGTTAGAAGCAAAAACGGTCGAAGACGACGCAAGCGTTGATGAAGATGTTAAACCGTACCCAGTCAAGATTGAAAATCCGTCGCCCATTCCACTAGTGACCTTAGACGATGAAATTTCTAAAAGTGATGGTGAAACTATCGCTTGCAAGAATACGAGCCAGTCTGCATCAGAATCAGGCGTTGAAGAACCTAGCAAACCTAAGAAAAGACGAAGTCCGAGAGGTCCAAAACAAGAACCCAAGAGCAAAACAGTCAAATGCCCGTACTGCAACAAAAATTTTACCGGAAAACAACCTAAGACATCTCTAAATACTCACATAAAGCAGCTTCATACGGGAGAGGCGTTGAAATTCTCTTGTGAAATTTGCGACCAGCAGTATCCCAAAAAATGGCAGCTCGAGAATCATTGGCGTAAAAGCCAGCACAAAGAGTGTGATCTTCTAAAGTGCCCTCACTGCCCTAAGACGTTCACAAGTTCAACTGGTCACAAGTATCACATAGAGCGCCATCAGGAACAGCCAAAGTTTGAGTGCCCCACCTGCAAAACCAAATTTCATCGACTGTTTGTGCTTAATGGTCATCTCAAGAGCCATGTCGTCCCTCAAAAAACTCAATCCAACAATGCCAAGTTTGCCTGCTCCTTGTGTAAAAAGGCATTCATATCAAATAGAGATCTACAAGAACACCTCAACAGGCATAACGGAGTCCGCCCACACTTGTGTCAGTACTGTAGCAAAAGCTTTGCTTCCAGAAGAGACGTTTTAAGACATGCAAGAGTTCATTTAGGAAACACAGGTGCAAAGGAATACAAGTGTGAAGAATGCGACCAGTATTTCACGCACTCAGGAGCCTTGAAATACCACGTTCGAACACATACCAAGAGCCAACCGTTCGAGTGTATCCAGTGTGGATCCAAATTCCGGTCAAAAGCTTCTGGCAAAAGACACTGGCAGCGTCGCCATGAAAGGAAGGGATTCTCGTTTGAGAATTGCATCATAGGTTCAGGAAGCTAGTGCATGCAAACACGAGCAGCTTTTCAGATCTGACAATAGCAATTTAGGAGTACCATTAAGTTGTCAAACAAGTTCAGATGTAACAAGCAAACAACACAACAAACAAATAGCGTCCGTCCATTTAGTACCTTAGCATGCTCACTCATATCTTTTGATGATTGTAACAAAAGAGTTAGAATTTTAGAAATATGACGACTCATCATTAATTTGTCCGTGAGAACCTGTCACAACGTAAACAATATTGAAGATTCGAAACTCGTTTAGGCAGGCTGTAGCGTAGATCGCGAAGGACAATGACTATTATAATTTTAATCGTCATGAGAGTGCAATTATATTCAAGGCTTTACTCTTACAATAATTCGTTAAGGTTATGTAGTTGGCGAATATTGAATAGTCAAACGTTAGTATCAGCTGGACAATTCTTCCGTTCAGACCAACAGATTTTTAGTAGCTACTCGTGTTGTTGGCTCAAGTCAATCAATCCTTTCATCAGTAATCAAAGAAGCTTTAGTTTTTTAATGAGGTCGAATTCATGTATTGCTTTTTTGTCACCAAGATGAGCTGTAGCTATAAAAGATTAGTTGACATCTGTTAGATGATAGAAATGACCTGATTTCTAGTAGCTGTTGCTTTTTATGTTGTATTTAACACGTGCTTATAGTTAGCTGATCACAGTTTTTGTTTGCTAATCAAGATCTGGTGAATATCTCTCGTCAACTTTGCGGTTGCGTGCAATGAAATCTGCAACCGGTTTCACAACTTGAGTTAACCTTCGTTGAGGCAGGTTTAGCTAGTAAGTTCTCTGATCTTTAAGAGTTCACAATGGTTCAGCTGATTGATAAGTGTACGTCACAACTTCGGCGACGACTTCCGATCCTGAAATGGAGCAAGGAGTACCAGAAATCTTACGTGCTTCAGGATGCCATTGCTGGTATCACCGTTGGACTGACGATCATCCCGCAGGCCATTGGATATGCAGTACTTGTTGGACTTTCGCCTGAGGTGAGGTTACAAACGTTAAAATTTTGAGGGCTTACAGAATTTGAATTGAAAATTCACCTTTTGACCTTCTCTGCAGTAGTATGGCTTGTATTCGTCCTACATCGGATGCTTGGTCTACGTTCTGTTCGGATCCTGCCGGCAAGTGTCAATCGGACCTTCCACCATGATTTTGCTCGTGGTACTTCAGACGTGTGGATCGGATTTTGCGCAGTGTTCTGCATGGATGTCGTTTTATACGGGATTTTTTCAATTGGTGATGGCTTCATTTAATTTGGGTACGTAATCAAGAATATAGAAATCAAGCGCTACGAATTCATTGCTAAAAATGGTTCTTGGTATTTCTAGGCATCCTTGTGAACTTCATCTCGGAACCTGTCATCATTGGCTATACAAGCGCCGCTGCAGTGATCACAATCACAGCCCAGCTTCGGAAACTCTTCGGAATGGCCGTCAAGAACGGCAAAGGGACTGTTCCAACATTGATAATCTTGGCGAACAATCTTGAGAAGATTACGCCTGGTGATGCTTTGATGGGGTTTGGAGGCATAGCGTTTTTGGTCATGCTGCAGGTGAACTTATTCTTAAATTCTAAAATTTTGTTTTACTGATTGAAGGGTTGATGATAAAAAGCTTTTCTTTTTGCTATAGAATCTATCAACGTTGGTGCCCAAGCAAGCAACAAATCTACGAGCTCTACGAAAGGTGTTCTGGTCGATTTCGATGCTGCGAAATGCTTTAGTTGTCCTGATATCAGTGCTAATAGCTTGGTGCTTAACATCGCCCACGGACTACTTCAAGCTCACCGGGCCTATTGTCGCAGGCTTTGGTACCATTCAATTTCCTGGCTTGACTCTGCCTTTGAGGACTGAAGATTCGAATGGGACATTGGTGATGCAAGAATTGTCGATCCTGGATACTTGGAAGAAGTACGGAGCTGGACCTCCAACAGCGGCAGTGATTGCAGTGATGCAGAATGTTGCTATTTCAAAAGCGTTTGCAACAAGCCAGTCAGTTGATGCTACACAGGAAATGGTTGCCTTGGGAGTTCTAAATATGGTTGCTTCGTTCTTCGGGGCGTTTCCTACTTGTGGGGCCATTTCAAGATCAGCTGTTAATGAGGCATCAGGGGTCAGGTCAACTTTTGGAGGCTTCTTTACAAGTGAGCACTTTTCAAATTAACTGAAGCAATTATAATGTTCATTTTGCCTAATGATTTGACTCTTTCTGGTTACAGGCCTGCTGGTGATGGCGACTTTGGTGTTTTTGACGCCATTCTTTTACTATATACCTCAAGCCACACTCGCCGCTGTCATTACTGCTGCCATAGCTCCCATGTTCAACTTTCGGGCCTTGATCTACATGTGGAAAATCAAGAGTGAGTCTAAAGTTTTTAATTTTGATCAGATTTGGTGATAATGAAATCTAAACAACAAAATACATGTCATTTTCAGAGTACGACGTCCTGGTCTGCCTCACATCCTTCTTCTTCGCCATCTTCTTCACACTGGAAGTCGCCATAGGCTCAGGCGTAGTTCTGAACCTTCTACAACTACTGGTCAAGATTCTGAAACCTAAATCCACCACACATGTCTGCATAGACCCTGTAACAAGCGGCAAATTCCTCTTCGTCCATCCTCAGTCTGATGTCGAATACCCTGGCCTTGACGCATTCAGAACAAAAGTCAACGAGTTTCTAGAACGAAATATTAC
>JAQGBJ010003221.1:0-13375 GCA_034698345.1 Sphaeridia pumilis
CAATTATCCACTTGTTTTATTGGAATTTTTATTTGCGTAAATTCAGCCATGTACTTACAAGGATCATCTTCACTTTTTTAATTGACTCCAATTGATCAAGATTCGTCGGCTCTGTTTTCAAGTACGAACTGACATGTGGTGAGTTGGTTTGGGAATTCAATGTTTATTTTTTTATCTTCTTCTTCTGTGTCTCCTTTACCTTGTCAATTATGTAATAATCGCTTTGCAGGAGTCTTTCCGATTTCTTCCTCTTGTTGTTTGCTACTTCGTTACTTTGATGATGACATTGCAAAATCGAATCATCCCCCGCGAACCAATCAAACTTTTCTCGCTATCGTTATCGGCTTGTCTTGTTTCTGACGGCCACCGATGAACCGTACAATATCACATATGTGTAATTAAATCGATATTCAATAATAACGATGATGATGATGATACTGATGCGCTTGCGTCATCGTCAAGATGCGCGGGAATTTCAAATCTTCCCTCGTTATCAGCCTACTGACAGGTGAATTTACAAACGTCAAAATTCAAACAAAACAGCCGACATTATTGACCCAATTTGTATTGTTGTATTGTGATTCAGGTGGATTTTTCTTTTTGACGATTCTGACAACGGCCCTGGACGAAACAAACAAGATTCTTTTATTCCCATCATTTATCCGGCGCTTTTTGCACTCAAAATTCCGGCGAATAGCGCTGCGCGCTCAAGGCCGCTGATCAACTTTCTAAACACGAGAAATGAGATCATCTGCTGTCATCTCAAGCAGATGTGCTAAAGCGCAGCGCTTGATTGCGCCATATTCAATATTGACATGACCCAAGGAGTCTCGGAGTGACGAGCTGATAACGAGGCAGGGACATTGATATCGATATGAAATATAATATTTTTCCAATTGCACGATTTCAATCAAAGCGCGCAGCATCAGCGCTGCGCGCTGACGCGCCGGCGCTTGACCCTTGAAATATCTCTGATTTTGGCCAAGGGGACCTGCAATTTGACGCTTATCTGCGCTGCTGTCTGTCTGAAATTGGGGCTGGCAACAACAAGATTTGGAAAAGCTGTCAGTCAGCCGAGCAGACGGTGATAACAACGTGACAAAACTTGTTCTTGGGACAAATTACCAGCAGTTGTTGTAATAAAGCGTGTAATGGACGCAGGCCTTAAACTTGTTGCAAAGTCCTTAAAATAGCATAAAAGAAGAGCTTTGGAGACGTGAAAATGACCTACAGAAAGATGGATGGGAAGACGTTAACAAAACTCGGCTTTATGTACAACTTGCATGGTCAATTGGAATGGAAGCCTTCGGAACGGATGGATGAGTCAGGTGGATGAGAAAAAACGTTTAAAATGTTTTGTTGTTGCCCAAAACCGGAGCTTGCGTCCGTAGCCGAGCGCTGCCGCGCCGCGCTGCTGAGGTGCTAAAATGACCACTTAAGTAATGGAAAATTACATGAAAATTGTCATGAACTGCAATTGGAAGCCACGAAGTTGGTATGCGAGCGCACGCTTATGCATTGATTTTGATCGACGTGGCTCGTTAATGATTGATGCGATACCATGGCGAATCCTTCTTTCCCTCAACAAGTTGAGATGCATGCGAATTTAATGAAACTGTGGACCTTGAGAAGGCAATCGAAATATTAACTATATACTTCTTGCATCTTCTTCTTCTTTTATAATGGCTTAAATCAACCTATGTTTATTGGACGAAAAGTGGCAAAAGTCAAAGTACAACTTGTTGCTTCCTTTGTTCTTCCTCATCTCATGAACGCTGAGCGTTTTTTCCCATTTTCCATGACTTGAACAATAATACGGCCCGTTGAAAATTGACTCTTGATTTGATTTCCAGGGAACATGATTTATATATATAAATACATTTGCTATCGCCGAGAAGATAAGAAATGGTAATTCAATCAGAGACGTTGTTGCTTTTCCGAACGAGATCACCATGTTGTCACAAACGTGCAAAAATGTAAACGAGAGAAACTGCCTGAATTTATATCAAGCAACAAACTGCAGCAGGGCTTGCGATCCAAAAAACCAAGGCAATTCACCTTTAAAAAACCAAAAAATATCTGAAATTAATTTGAAGTTCCTAACTTGTTTTGAACTAGAGTTGTTGACGGCTAATGTAGCAGCTACTGTCCCCTTGACGAAAGCGAAGGTTTAACTTTGCGGTCACTGAGAGTGAGTCACGATGCGGCGGCGGGTCCAGTATAATAAAAAAGAGACAGTAGAACCTTTTTTGATGATCGACGAGAGAATCACAAGCTATATAATTTGCCTACAATTTCATCATCATGATGACCAAGGCTGATTTTTGGGCTACTTTCCCAGGCTACAAGCTCAGAATACCGACATCCGGACAAAATGTAATAATGTAACGATAAGGATTCTTGAGGATGGAAACATAAGGACGAAATCAACGTCATTATCATCAACTTGTAACTTGGCCGGCTTCGTGTTTTAGTTTGAAAAATTGTGGAGGATTTACTGAACCATAATGGATTCATCAGGTTGACTTTTTGAACATGTAACAGTACAAGAAATATATATTTTGGCTTGAACATTAGAAAAAGCTTTGAAAAACATTGCTTGTAGTGTTGAATGAATATATGAATCAAAAGGTGCAGCACACGTTCGCGTAGTCGTTTGTGCGGGGCGTAGGCGGATATTTTGGCAAGAAACTAAAAAAATAATGATAAATATTCATGAGTTGGCTCGGCAGACATTGTGGCAGCAGGGAGCAAACACAAAGATCCCAAAGCGTTTCTGAACAGGTGCAAAATATATTCCATACAAAACTCGGTGCGGGCGAAGAGCAGTGCAATTGCGCAGTTTGTGTGAGCAGGAAATTAGAGCCTCTCTGCTAACAGCGCTTGCGCTAACTTTGCTATAAGTAGATTCGCAAGGTGGTCTCCTTTGCTCTTTCACGTCTTCATATGTGTAGACAGGCAGGTAGAGGAGAAAAGGTCAAATATATTTTTTTTCAACTGTCCTTCTTCTGCGGTACCTGTTGTCATCACTTTTTTGTTGTTGTTGGGATCAAATTCCTGAGAAGATAATCCATGTTGTCTATGCTTTTATTATCAAATTTCATTGTAAGCACATATGCCATGTTGGAGGTGCAAGAGACATCAAGTCTGAGAGAGAACAAGGAGAAGAGGACGCTTTAAAAATGTCATATATTTTTGGGAACTCATTTTATCAGGTTTCTTGTTCCAAAGCTCAAGTATATATATCAAGTAGTGGAAAAAAGTTGAACAATCATGAATCAAGGGTCAAGTCAAAAAAGGATGAGCTGCGATGCTGTTGTTGTCTTTTTCATTGATGATTCTTGTCAAGCCACAAGACAGAAAAAGAAGGAGAGGAACGAGAAGACGAGCAAGATTACAATTATAGAACGAGTTGAGAGATGGAATTCTCGGACGTAGGTGGTCAATTTGGAGATGGAAATTCAACAAGTTTTTGCAATGGACAAGGAGTAGGACGAAGAGGAAATTAATTTTTGTTTTAGCTTTGCGGCAGTTTATACAGCGCATGCGCAGAAGAGCTACAAGATTTCCTGAATCAAATTGAATACATCAAAATACATGAAGCGTCGGTACTTGAACGACCAGTTCCAGTTTTAAAATCAAAACTAAACATTATTTTAATTCATCCACTTTGATGGATGACAATGCCAGTTGAACAAGATGGAGTCAAACAAATGGACTTTAAATGACGTGTACACAAAAGTCGACTTGTCATCATCATCATCAACCGTCCACCTTCTGCCATGTCTTTTCAAGAAACTCTTTTGGGCTTGGCCCACCACCGCGATTACAATGCGACTTTCACACCTGCAATTAGCGAGCGAGACAAGATGGCGCTGGTGCTGCCGCGCTCTTAACTGTTCTTATAGAGAATGGTCATTGACTGAACGAGTTTTTCGCTTACATGTACCTTTAAGCTTGCCAATAATAATGAAATGGTGGGTGAAAATACAAACAAAACAAAAAGGGTATTTATAAAGGCACCTTTTTAAGGAATTAGTTCAAATCCAGCCGTGTTCAAGAGCCGTGACGAAGACGAGCGCCAAGCAGTCTGTGGTTGGATTTTTTCGACAGGTGTTTCGTCCAAAAAGATTAAATTTTTGTCTGAGGGTTAAGCTTTGAAAGTATACGTGTTTCATAAATCCATCTTTATAATATCTGATCCCACGTCAAGATCCAAAACAAAGTCTGAAAAGCCTCTCACAGGTAAATTAAATAAAGCTGCCTCAACTTTCTACCTTTGTCTCAAGAAACAAGAAGAATTTGTATCTGTGAGCCGAGGGTCATATGTGACGGCCAAGTCAAAAGTTGAAGGTTTCCGTACTTCCGTACACACATTTGTATTATATGACATAGAAAAATATATGGCGTTTCAGGTTCCAGCATTGACCAGGTGTGCAGGGCAAATTAATCTTGGGTCGTCCTGGAGAGAAGAGACACAAAATAATAACTTGAAAAATGATAAAATATAAACCGCCAAGGGCAGAATATGCAATTGACGAAGCCAGGGATGCAAGGTCAAAGTTCCGAAAACCTCAGTGGCAAATTCAAGTACTCACAGTAGGCACTAGACCCCTAGAAGGGCAAAAATTCGACAATTATGCGAGTTTTTGACCTTTTGAACAGTGAAGGTCAAGGGCCCGGGACTTGAATTTTGCCGGAGTGCTAGTCCTTACCGAGCCCTTCAAAACCATGTATAGCTCACGCTTCTCTGTAGCACCGTCTGAGAGCTAGTGTCAAAAAATACCGCCCAGCTGTATTTTCGCGCGTCATTTTTAAGCCCAAAACCGCCAAAATTCAAAAAATCGACACGTTTATCATCTTTGTCTTCCAAAGGGTCAAGGGATGGGTACTTAAGTTTGGCAATAATTAAAGCCCTTACCGAGACCTACAAAACGGTATATAGCACTTGCTTGTCAGTTGCTTCGTTTAGGCACCAGGGTCCCTCAAGTGCAAAAAGTGCAAAATTTCGCAGGTTTTTTGACCTTCTGACCCTGAAGACCTTAAGGTACATCCCTGGTTAACGAACTTGACCTGAGCATTTCCAAGACCTTTCGAACGATATAAGGCTCAAGTTCCTACGTGCCCCCTTTCGAACGCTAATCGAGCGAAACCAATTATACCTCACGCTTTTACCCATCTGTATAAATTGACTTCGTCAATTAATAACTACAAATCTGCTTATAGACTCAAATCGAAGCCATGGCCAAAGGCTGCTTTTTAAAATGTGGAAGGCTAAAAAATTCAAGTCTTCGCTCCAAAACTGTGACTGGTGGTGAGAATTGAGGTTTTTGAAACCGGTGGTTTCGAAAAATTGATAAATTCCTGAAATTCCATGACAACTCACTTTAGGTGACAGCAGGAGCTAGAAAAATAGACGATGACACATTTCGTCAATGGTTGCAGATAAATGGATCGATGTGAAAGTAAAGCTGGAGTTACAACTGTTTGGGTGGCAAGCGGCATGTTTTCTCGGTGAATTATCGGTCGGTATACAACTCTCATGAATTTTTTCAAAAGGCAAGTATGGGAAAAGGGAGGGTTCAATCTGAGAGGTTTTCAAAGAACAAGGAGGCCGATAAGAAGGCCTGCCCGCTATTGCGTCTTGGATAATAAACGTTGATGATGACGTTTGCTGCTGGGTGGGCCGGCCCTTCAAAGGGAATCGACTTTGGGATGCTTGGGATTATATGGTTAGTTTGGATGTTCATCTTCGAGACTGCTGGAGGATAATTATGTAACATTACATGATTCTTCCATTTGCGCTCCTATGCTATCCAAAGGGACCGCGCAAGGGACCAAATGCAGTCGCCTGCCTTTGATAAAATCTCGTTTGGTTTTGCTGCTATCAATGAATTACAGTTCACTTGACTAACTGACTGAGTTGCTCCAAAAACCTCCAGCTGGAGCTGGGACTTGATAGCCTTTCTCCATGATTTCGTATGCTACTTTCTCCCTTTGTTTCTATGGTTCAAGTTGATATATAAATTAGCACGTTTTATTCAAGATTCTCATTGTCTCCCGTTCTTGATTTTAGACCTGCCGGATAAGACTTGTTTGATCATTGTCTCTTGTTTCTGGCGCTGAGTTTTGAGAAACCCTATATTTTAGTTAGCAATTTCAATCAAAGCTCTTGCTCCTCCATCTCTCTTTTTCGTCGCCAAAAAGTGCTGGAACCGTTCGGATGTTTAATTTCCGCCTGGAAACTTCTACCTGCGGTCACACAAAGACCTCATTGGCTGGCTCCGAAACCATTTTCGCCCGAACTTGTAGCCTGGAACTAGCATGAAGTTGGCCCAATTAAGACTCGTGCTCATTGTAAATTCTCCAGTACATACTTTGTGTACAAAGAAGTCTTCTAAAGACCTCTTTGAATTCGATAGTCACAAGAAGCCGAGAAGCCGTTAGGAGAAAAAGAGGTCCGAAGGCTATTACCAAACTGTTATTTAATTAACCATGAGCATTCGCGGTATTACCCGGCAAACTTTTCATTGCCGCCAGTAACAACCAACTTAAGAGCAGCAGGAAGAGCGAGTAAGAGAGGCCGTAATGAGACCTCCTTGGGCGCTAGAAGACCTTGGCTCCTCCACGCGTATACCTTTTGTAATGGGCGCTCGTAATTTAGAGACTTCGAAGTGACCTCTATTATAGAATCGCAGGCTTTAAATTCGTGCATTTTCTGTCTTTTCGCGTTCCCGCGGTTGGAAATTCAAAATCGTTCGCATCGATTGTGTGGACAAACACCATTCGAGTTTACCGTTGGCTCCAGGTTTTTGTCGACCCGCCCGAACTTTTTGGTCTTTTGACGGTCTCATGTCCACAGCCAATTATTGCAAGTTTGTGGCGGCGGCGGGTAAACTTTTCTGTATTCACCTCGCTGCGCTTTGTTTACTTTACTACAAAACCTGCTGCCTGAAACTGGATATTTCCAGGCTGTTTCCAAAATGGCCGCAACATTACGCCGCGAAAATGATGATTTCGTTCTTTCCTCGCCACATTGTTGTTGTTTACTTGACGCGAGAAAAGGCTGGTGCAAGGATACATTGTGTTAACCTCAGATTCCGGATATTCCAGCCGTCCTGGACTCACTGGACGCTGGGGAGACATAAAAAGTAAACTGAAATTGGGCTGGCTGAAGTTGCTGGAGCAACAAGGCAACTTCAGGCATATGTTGCCGCATATCAAATACAGGGAGATTGCTCGCAGATTCAAAATCGTCTCTGCGGCTTTAGAGCTTGGAACTCAAAGCTGGCGACACACTTCAAAACTAGATGTATCCGGTTTAGCGAAAAAGACTAACGAAATTAAACCAAGGAAGGTTTCTCTCTCTCTCTTTCCATTCCAGGATTCCAGCACCTGTCTACTAACGACTTTATCTAGGAGCAAGCAGCGCTCACAAATTCTATTAATTACCGCTAGCCACAACTCGAAGCTGACTGAAGCTGGAGGACGAGCTAAAGCCTGCGGTTTGGAGCGGCTCTAACCGCGCACTCATGTCGATAGCCTGCAAATGGTCCTTCCTAAACACTTGGTTTATTCTAATCTCCTAGAATAGGTTACTATATAGGTTATTGGAGGTTCCAAGGTATTTTTGAATTTGGCGCCAAACCCGGGTACGTACCATAGAGTTTAATTTTATTATCCTTGGTCTCAACAATAATGATAACATAGCCTCCGAGATCGACCATAGCGGTGGGCTCCTCCACGAGCGTCAAGTCAACCAACTGGAATACATTACACGGGTCCAGGATGGACTATTTGCGGAAGAGCAGCAGCGACTTCAAACGCCGCCTCAATGAAGCCAGGTCGAAGGTCACTGTTTGAACACTCAAGAACACTTGAAATACCGGTTGAGGTCACCAGGTCGCACCACGTCACTTCAAAGGCCTTAACTGCTGAGGTCCTGCTCATTCGAGGGCCTTGTTTTTTGTTCAAGAATTTTAATATGAGTTGAATCACTACCAAATCCACAGTTCCGTTTTTCATTGGACAAATACTCAACTTGCTAAATTTGAAGTTACCAACTGGAAAGATCTATTGGAGCCAAACCGGGAAATTTGAAATTCGCACAAATAACTCCAGTTTCTCGTACTATCCTTGTCAGGAGCGACACGACTCAGCCGACATATCTCCTTCCTGCCCCTTTTCATCTCTGTCTCTCTGTGCATGAAAGCGTGTGCGAAGTGAGGAAAAGTGTGCAAAGTCAGTGGGCTAAAATAGGTCCGAAGGCCATTACCAAACTGTTTCGGGCATTTTGTTTCTAGTTCCCGCGGATGAAAATTCAAAATCGTTCGCATCGATTACCTGAGCAAACACCATTCAAGTTTACCGCTGACTCGAGGTTTTTGTCGACCCACCGGAACATTTTGGTCTTTTGACGACCTCAAGTCCACAGCCAATTATTGCAAGTTGGCGGGTAAACTTTGTCTGCTTTCTATGATATACTAACTCACTATATACTTTTACATTACAAAACTGCAAAACCCAATTTTCCCTGCGGGGACGGAAACTAGATATTTCCAGGCTGTTTCCAAAATGGCCGCGATTTTTCGTTTCATTTTTTCCTCACCACATTGTTGTTGTTGTAAGACTGCTTGTTGCATTGCAGCTTGAAACTCGTAAAAATGCCACCCTGTAAAAATCGTGAGATTGTTTTTACCAAAGGGGAACAAGATTCAACGAATTTGTTGATTCATCATCCAGTTGAATTGAGAGCCGCCGCCGCCGCCTTTACCAAGCCTGAACGTAGCTAAAAAGACAATGTAAAATATATAGGCTTTCAAGCCGAGTGAAATGTTATGCCATATATTATCCAGCTCTGTGGGGCTGCCCTGCTGGAAGTCTTCAAGTTGAAGCCGCTCCGACGGGGCGTGTGTGGCACTGTTTGTTTTCTCCGCATTTCCGACCATTTCAACAATAACAACAACAATGAGCTGACCATGACTGACTGCTAACGATGAGTAAATCAAGTCATAATCATAGAGCCCAACAGACCTGGAATCCCTTGTTTACAGATGGTAAAATGTGTCCATTTCCACTTTCCCACCAACAGCGTACGGTACTTGCTAATGGACTTTGAAATGGAGTCCAACTGTGCTTGTTGAATGGTTCCAGTCTTGGAGGCCTTCTGAGATACACGTGGCCGCACGCTTATTCAACAATGAGAGCAACAATGGGTTAAGTAGATTCTTCAAGCCGTGTATGTAAACAACAATCAGTCAAGTTGGCCAGAGGGAGCTATATACTTGTTCCGAGTCCAAAATTGTTGCTAACGGCGTAGCCCCTTGAAATGACAAAATTTCATCAATTTTTACTCTTGAAGGCTCCTGCTGAATAAGATTCAAGTTGGATAAAGCTTTTGCCCATTTAGAGATAAGGCAATTTGTCAGTTAATGATGGCAACGTCAGAGTAGTAAAAGTATCCAAGTCTAAGTGACATTCCAAAACTCGTGGGTAAAAGTGTGTAATCTCTGAAAAACATTTCTTGCTTGTTTCTTGATCATCCATAGTAAAAGAAAGGCGGCATTATCATGAAAAGTGTATGGAATTATTGAGGGATGCTATTAGTGAAAATGCGGTGGTTATTGTTGGGGAGAGATACGGACGGAAAGATGGATGAAAGTCATGCTTTGATTTATGTGTTTCAAGCAGTTTTAGGCATCCAACAGCACTGGAATGCAATGTTAAAAGTAATTTGGTGGTGGTAATTTTGAAACGTTGTGGAAAAGGCAGGAAATGACTCACAATGTACTCGAATCATCTTCTTCCGCCACATATATTTCTTGTTCTCGTTTCGTGAGGATAATGACAGCTTTGGAGCGCCGCGCTACATGTACAGTAACTGGTCATTTGGTTGGACCGTGGATTTTGGAAGGGCGCGCGGAGGAACAAGATGAGAATTCAAAAGTAAGTGCGTTTAAGTATACTGGACAAGAAGTTGAGGACGGAAATTGAAATTATTGTTATTATCGTCATTACGGCATGTCCGGACTACAGAAATGAACCAAGGGCAATTTTGGAATGGTTTTTGGTACGTGGAGCAGGTGGTTCGTGCCCAAGATTTTGAGGATTCTAGACAATGAGACAGTTTTTTCAATGGAACTGCTATAGATGAACGAGATGTTTGTTTTCGTGTGTCAGCTTCAAAAATACGGAAATAGAGAATCAACCTGGAAAATTTGGAATCATTTTCAATACATGAAATCCTAAGGGAAATTTATACCGAGATGAATTTTGAGAAAAATTGGGCAAGGAGTAAAAGCTGTAAAAATTAAACTTGCAATGTTCAACTTACCTCGCTTCGAATGGAGGCGATGGTTTTGGAAACGTTTCTCAAAGTGTCCGAGGACACGTGCTTTTGAAGTTGGTACTAGAAACCTTGGTGGGAGATTAGTTCGGCGAGAGCTGCCTTACCGTGGGTCCTGTAAAGAAATTGAAAAAGTTTGAAATTGGCGCCATAAATATGAGGACCCTGCCTTGGCACATAGATAAAAGGGCGCCTTGAAAAAACGGAGGTTCCTTCCCTTGAAGGGCTCGTAAACCTTGGTTCATCATAGATGGCGTACCTGGCGTCAAGGCTGCCTTCTTGGAGGAACTGAGTCAACATCGGTAGGATTCTGCCCGGATAATCATACAAACACCTTTCTGATCCCAAACGGCGAACCATCAAAAGTAGCATTCGGGAGGCTGCAGCTCGAACAATAGGATTCCGGTGCCTGTTCAAAAATTGGGTCATTTAGCAAGCCAAAGAGGTCAAAAGAGGAGGAGCTAAAATTTTGGAAGTTCTCTTCCAAGTTGAACCGCGCACTTACTTCAAACCGTAAGAGTCGAGGCAAGCCAAAACCTTATTGGGCGTGAGCTGAAGTACGAGGGTTTCAATGGCGGAGGCGCTGTCTTCTCGGATGAATTTGTTGGTGTCTGCGGTTTTGTCGAATAGTTTTTCGCATATTTTCTCAACGTCCTAAATAGAAAAGTTGCGTGTTCATTAGTAACAACAGGTTAAATTGAAGTAGTATCACCTCGTTAGGAAGAAACTGAGAATCGAGGTTAATGTGAAGAGAAAATGTCCGTCTTCAAGTACCTGTTCCATCAGCTTCCCTTGGGACAAAAACAGCTCTTTGAAAAAGAGCGAAGCTGCTCGACAAACCTGCGACCTCAGATTCATCAGATGCCGAAGTCCATTAATGTTAATGTTGTGAAGATCGTTTCGAAGGGATTCCGGATGGTGGCGCGCGAGTCGGACGAGGAGCCGGAAGCCATCCAAATTTGTCTCCCTGCAACAAGCTCTGGATAATTTTAAATTATTTAAATCCATCATAAAGCGGGAGATTTCAAATACCATTCTGAAGAATTCAAGTTGTTTAGAGCCAAGGACAGTGAATGCCGCGGAGAATCCACTGGCTTGAGGTCCTGCGGAAAGACTTCGGCGGGACTGTGCTGAGTCGTTACTGTACGGGTGTTAGCTTCTCGGAAGGAGCTGCGCGGGAAATTCAAAATTTTAAATTTTTGAAAGCCCCCTCCTCCCTTAGTTGTTTCAAAGTACCCCCTTGACTCACCCTTTACAGACTCGCTTCGCTGGGGCCTTGACTTTTCCCTTAGGGGCCCCTGCCCGAGGGGCCTTCCTCCCAACCCCAACAGCTCCTACAGTATACGCTTCAAATGCCTCGATCGTCTCCTCATCTCCTCCCCCAACCTTAAGAGCGCTGCCGAGGGCCCCCAGGCCCTCGCCAGGCGACTGGGGCCCACTTCGGTCCCCTCGATGATACTTGGTTGGCTGGGGTTTACTCGCCGGTATCAGCCTAACGTTATTATCATGTAGGCCTAAGGACTTGTTGGAATAGGGACTCTTGGATTCGGCAACGGTTCCTCCGCCGATAGATGGCGGTGGAGCCACTAGTAGTTCATCTGGTATATTATTCATTGAGGACGAGTTCAAGAGGTACTGTTGATGATGATAACCGATAGGATTTCTTGGTTGTTCGCCGCCATTTGTTGAAGTCGTTGTTGTGGCTTCAGACTCGCTTCCGTCGTCATAATCTCGAAGTTGAAGCGCGGCGAGGTTGGCGGCAGCGGCGGCGGCCGCCGCCGCCGCGCTTGGTCCAGAATCCGATGGCGACTTACGATTCGAATGGTGGGAGGAGCGTCGAGCGAGGACTGGTTTCCGATGCAGGAATTCTGAAGAATCAGGGCGGCTTCGATCAGATCCGATGAGCTCGTTATTAATGGTTCTGTCGAGAGATAGCATAGATTAGATTAATTTCTATGGGCTGTGCCTTTTAATGTCAACTTTGACGACTTGTCGTCAAAGTTTTTTCTCAAAGCTTTTAGATACCCGTTGAAATATCCGTTATCTTTATCAAAAGCATTGAATTTGACGACAGGAGTCGTAGAACGCCGAAAGGGCATGCAATGACGGACATCAAAACACATTGAAATTGTCATAACAAACAACTGTGAGAATGCCAGAGTCCTAAATTCAGTTCATCAGCTTCTAGGCCTACTTGCACAATAGCCTGAATTTCTGAATGCTGTTCTAGAGCTAGTAAATCTTTGCTATTCAAAATATAGGTCAAACCACAACAACAAATATACACAAAGATTTGGCTTTCACGGAAGGCGGAGTCGGAAATGGTCAATGCACGTGCACAATAATAACACAACGCTTTTGGTGAATTACATGTGGCACGAATAACAAGGAATAGCGAAACGTAATAATTCGCTAATCTGGCAACCAACGCCAGAGGCAACCAGCAACTCATACGTTCTTCGAAGACTAGCGAACGTGTTCTAGTTTCTAGAATTTCTATATACGAGATTTTGCAAAGAAAAAGGTGGCGAAAAAAGCGTTTGAATGGCAGAGAGCACCAGAGGGGAGCTGCGAGCCATTGAAAGGTATTGTGCTCGATGCTCGATGGCGGCTCCTTGGTTCTAGTGGCTTTCTTTGAGAGACTTGAAATGCCTATGGAAATGCTATGGATTTTGATGGATTGAGAAAAGAAGAAAAGCTTTGTGTGGGCTATTTTTCAAGAGTGTTTGCATTAGCGGCGGCTACAGTCAACACAATTGACTTGAGCACCTGCTGATTGGAACGTCGCTGGTTGTAGCCTTGGGAAACGAGCGTTATAGAAAAGGCGTCGATGCACTTGAGATGCATCGATCGAAGCGACACATCTGGGAAACTAATGCATTAATGACGGGAAAAATTCTCTGACCTTTGACCCAGATCCTGGATCAGAGCGCCGGAGGCGCTCTGATGATGCTCTTCTGAAGGTACAACATCAGGGTTACTTCGCCATGACCGTGACCTTTGGAACGTGGTTTTGGGGGCTCCGCCCCC